>JAUPMG010297033.1:0-17109 GCA_031762675.1 Pachysandra terminalis | reverse complement strand
ACCATGTCACTCTCTTTGGGAAAACCAGTCACGTAATCTCTAAGAAGGATCTGCTTGTTGCTAACTTCTTCTCCATTCGTCATTGTCGTTCTCTGTAAATCGAAACTCTTCCCTAATACTCCCCAAGAAAAAAACAGATTGTGATTGGAAACCAAAACTCTCAACGATCTTTAGGAACCATAGAGCTCTGTGCCACGGTTTTTATGTGGAGTTCTTTCTTTCTGTAAAGAAAGCGACGTAAACGACGTAATGCCACCGTGTTTGAACACGTGGACATTCGCTTTCGAGTTTCGATCGTTCTGTCTCCAGATATGTGGTAGAGAAGATCAGAAGCTAGGGTGAGCTCGAGCTCACGTGCACTTGAGCTGTGAACCGTCGGATCTCGTGCCGGTTGAATTATTGAGTGGAAAATCGCAAATTGTGAACCTATCAACATTGAAGGTGTGAAACATGAGACATGAGAATGACGCACGACCTAAGACAATAATGTTTGTGTGCTGACAAAAAATAATAATAATATACGTATATCAGAAGCCGGCTACATATCGTATTCAACAAACTACCAACAGATCCTGTCAATAATGTTTGTGTGCTGACAAAAAAAAAGATAATATATATATATACATATTAAAAAATCAGAAGCTGTAAGCTGTTACTTCACCTTGGTTCTCGGCTCTCTCTATTCTTATCGTCGGCTACATATCGTATTCAACAAAATACTCCAACGGATCTTGCAGCAAGACATGATATCGACTATTTTTTATTTTCAAATAATTTTATTATAAAAAAATTATATTTTTAATACAAAATGGCCAATCAAAGTCATGTTTTAGGAAATGCTGCACCAAACTGTTGTAGACGATACGTGCCAGGACATCCACACAAATACGTCGAAGTTGTTGCACAAATTTCTTCATTTCTTCATGTAGTGACCCTAAACTAAAATTAGATTTGTTTTGTAATTGAATCGTTTAATTAGAGATCAGATTGTAAATATTAAAACTTATGAGGGTATGTATTGAAATTATTTAAAACTAAATTAGGCTGGACTTTGAATTGGACGTATGGAGCATTACCTTGGTTAATGGGCTGGACTAACTAGGTTAAAAGCTTAGTAACTTAATTAATCTAATTAGTGAATGGGCTTAATCATTGAACTTAACTAAATGGGTTTAAGTGAAAAACGTGTGGATCTAGTTAGAGAAACTAAGGGTATCTTAGTAATTTTAAGTTCTTCTAGAAAGGTCAAGTTCCTACTTAGATTTGGATTGACATAGATAATAAAGATTAGTTTGAATTAGAATAGAAAGTTTCTAATTGGTTAAAGGTCTAGAAGATTAGATTAGGATTTGTTTCTCATTTAATTTAGATTGAGATTGTTTATGGATTAGGAAGTTGAATTGGCGAAGGAAAGGTAATATTGGCTGGTACGCGGGAATTTTATTTGAAGAGAGGTTTGGGTAGGAATCGTTCACAGCAAGAGGAAAGAAAGGTTAGTAATTGGTGTGTGAAGAGAGAAAGAAAGAGGTACGGCTGTAGCTGGTTTGAGAAGAAGAAGAAACAGTAGGAAGGAACACAGCAAGATCAAAGAGCATAATCCGTAAGTTGCATATTCTGTATAGTCTTCTTAGGAATTCGAGGTTCATTCGTATGTATGATTATATATATCTAGTTCATCATCATGGTATATAAATTTGTATGCTATAGTGTGTTTATCATGCTTAATTGGTCCATGATGTGATTTCTAGATTTTGGTTGTGTGTTTGCATGATCTGAATTGAACTATGATATAAATTAATTGTATATACTAATATGTTGTTTAAATTATGTTTACTTAGTATATAATGGCTAAGGATCGATGTGCACTCATTAAATAAGTCGGGATTGAAATCGGATGTGAAAAGATGAGTTGAGATTACCCAGAACATTACTAGAAACGTGACCCATCGGTAGGCTACACCGACAACCCTACCAATAAGGAGACACTGTGACCCATCGGTAGGCGTTGGTACACCAACGACCCTGCCGACAGGGAGTCACTGTACCACATCGGTAGGCGTCGGTACACCGATTACCCTAATTTAATAACTAGACCATAGTGGTCGATAGGCATCGGTACACCGACCAACCTACCGACAGTAGATCACTGTACCACTTCGGTAAGCGTCGGTAAACCGACCACCCTAGCGAAGGAGACCTGACCACCCAGATTGGAGTTGATCGATAGGTGTCGTCGATACACCGACCAGCCTACCGACGGATTTGATTTAACATAATTGACTGTTTTGACTTGAGAATATTACTATTTGACCTAGTTTTGTGAACCGTACCTATTTAAAAGATTATTACTCGATTATGGGTTGTTGATTTATTATGTTAGCATGTGTTTATTATGTCTATTTGCTTTGGAAAGGATTCCTGTGATGGCTTCCTAAGGATTGTTCGGGTGTATGGGCACCCGGACAGCTTCCAAAGGGTGTTATCACCGAAGATCCTACAGATTGTGGTAAAGGAATCTTGTGATGGTTTCTGGTGGATTAATCAGATGTATGGGCGCCCGGATAGCTTCCGAAGGATTATATCACCAGAATTCCTATTGTTTTGGATACTTCAGTTGGAGATGGAACTTGGGGTAGTGGGTAATCATCTTGTATGATAGACCTCCTTGGGTTGATTCCCTAAATGTACGTGGGTAAACGTCCTCTTTGAAGGCCTCCCTGGATGTTAATCCCTAAATGTACAGAAATAGCTTTGGGGATTGAGCCCGATAGATTGCGAATCTTACAAAACCACTCTGTACATGTGAGATATAGAATGTGGAGACATATTGACCGTAAGGTCGTAGACCAGGGTGTTGGTGGAGATTTGTGAGCCGGCTGATCACTGGATACTGGAGTGCCTTGTATGCATTAATTGACATGTTGGAATCCTTGTGGACTATGAATTGACTTGTATAACCTGCTACTGACATAAGATTGTTTTTTATGCCATGATAATGTATGCTGTTAGGACTGATGTAATTCCTTGAGGATGATGACTGAATTAACTTCTTACTGGGCATTCCAAGGTCACGCAACCTGTTATTGTTGCAGGTTAAGATGATTGGAAGATATTGCGTGGATTTTATGCGAATTTAAGTTTATGTTATTTTTTTTTTGATTAGTAGTTAAATTTGATGTAATAGGCTAGTTAGTTAATATTTTATGGGTTGTAGGCTCTTCTGAAGCCATTTGAATTGTTATTTCCCACTTGGATTGGCTTAATAAAAGGATGAATAGATTTTATTTATGAATTATTGTTGTGAGCCGCGTTCCATGGTTGGGAACCCGAAGGTTGTACCTTGTGATCCGTGCCACCCACCTTGGGATTCAGGCACCGGGATCTGGGGCGTGACAGAATGGTATCAGAGCACTAGGTTAGATTGCCTAGGGATAAGGGAACGTAGAAGTGAACACTAGGATTCACATGTTTGCAAATGTATGTTGGGTGTATAACATGCTTGTGCGATTACTCATTACGATTGATCTAGAGACTCTTAAGGTTGATGAGACCTAGGAAGGAACACAGAAACATGTAAAATTAGGAATCACACGATTTGGTGGTACGCATGATATGACTTGCTTACTGAATTTTATGAATAGTTTGAACTGTTTTTGTATGTGAGCATGTGTTGCATTAATATCATCATGATGAAGCATAACAGACTATAGGATTGAATATTATAGAAATCTAATATTGCTAAATTTCTTTACGAAGGGAAGAATGTAGTGACCCTAAACCAGAATTAGAGATGTTTTGTAATTGAATCGTGTAATTGGAGATCAGATTGTAAATATTAGAACTTATGGGGTATGTATTGAAATTATTTAAAACTAAATTGGGCTGGACTTTGAATTGGACGTATAGAACATTACCTTGGTTAATGGGCTGGACTAATTGGTTAATGGGCTGGACCAATATGTTGTTTACATTATGTTTACTTAGTGTAGAATGGCTAAGGATCGATGTGCACTCATTAAATAAGTGGGGATTGAAATCGGATGTGAAAAGATGAGTTGAGATTACCCAGTACATTACCAGAGACGTAACCCATCGATAGGTCGGTACACCGACGACCCTACCGACAGGGAGCCACTGTGACCCATTTGTAGGCGTCGGTACATCGACAAACCTACTGACAGGGAGTTACTGTACCCCATCGGTAGGCGTCGGTACATCGACTACCATACAGATGGAATTTAATAATTAGACCATAGTGGTCAGTAGGCATTGGTAACCAACCTACCGACAGTAGATCACTGTACCACTTCGGTAGGCGTCGGTACACCGACCACCCTAGCGAAGGAGACATGACCACCCATATTGGAGTTGATCGGTAGGCGTCGTCGATACACCGACCAGCCTACTGACGGATTTGATTTAGCATAATTGACTGTTTTGACTTGGGAATATGACTATTTGACCTAGGTTTGTGAACCATGCGTATTTAAAAGATTATTACTCGATTATGGGTTGTTTATTTATTATGCTATCATGTGTTTATTATGTCTATATGTTTTGGAAAGGATTCTTGTGATGGCTTCCTAAGGATTGTTCGGGTGTATGGGCGCCCGTACAGCTTCCAAAGGGTGTTATCACCGGAGATCCTACAGATTGTGGTAAAGGAATCTTGTGATGATTTATGGTGGATTAATCAGATGTATGGGCGCCCGGATAGTTTCTTAAGGATTCTATCACCGGAATTCCTATTGTTTTGGATACTTCAGTTTGAGATGGAACTTGGGGTACTGGGTAATCGTCTTGTATGATAAAACTCCCTAGGTTGATTCCCTAAATGTATGTGGGTAAACGTCCTCTTTGAAGGTCTCCCTGGGTGTTAATCCCTAAATGTACGATAATAGCTTCGAGGATCGAGCCCGTTAGGTTGCGAATCCTACCAAACCACAGTATACTTGTGGGATATAGAATGTGGAGACATATTGACCGTAAGGTCGTGGACCAGGGTGTTGGTGGAGATTTGTGAGTCGGCTGATCACTGGATATTGGAGTGCCTTGTATGCATTAATTGACATGTTGGAATCCTTGTGGACTATGAATTGACTTGAATAACTTGTTATTGCCATAAGGTTGTTTTTTATGCCAAGATAATGTATGCTGTTTGGACTGATGTAATTCCTTGAGGATGATGACTGGATTTACTTCTTACTGGGCATTCCAAGCTCACGCAACCTGTTACTGTTGCAGGTTAAGATGATTGGATGATATTGCATGGATTTTATGCAAATTTAAGTTTATGTTATTTTCTATTTTGATTAGTAGATAAATTTGATGTAATATGCTAGTTAGTTAATATTTTATGGGTTGCAGGCTCTTCTGAAGCCATTTGAATTGTTATTTCCCACCATGATTGGTTTAATAAAAGCATGAATAGGTTTTATTTATGAATTATTGTTGTGAGTCGCGTTCCATGATTGGGAACCCGAAGGTTGTACATTGTGATTCGTGCCACCCACCTCGGGATTCAGGGTGTGACACTTCATGTCTTAGGAAACGCTAAATGACCACAAACTCCTTATTTTGTGTTCTTTTTTATACCAAAAATTTCGATTTATTGTTCTTTTTTTTTTTTTTTGGATTTTTTGAATCTGTAGACATCAATTTGATTTATCTGAATCTTCTAAAATATGCCTTCAAATCATGAAATTTGACATTGTAAATACAATTTTTTTTTTATTGATTTGTATTTTTTTTTCCTGTTATCAATTAGGGTTTAGTTCCTTATTTTCAATTTTTCAGGCACGTATAAATCATTATTTCTATTCTTGTTTTTTTTTTATTATTATTTTTTTCTCTTTTCTTTGTTTCGGTTGTTAATCTCTTTTAGATTATTATTTGATTGCATGTGATTCTTGAATGTTGTGTTGATTCTGTTTTGAGATTTTGGTTTGTTGGTTGTCAAACACGGTTTGGGTGAAATTTTTTCATCTTTGTTTTATGTTTGTTTCGCTGATTGTTGAGTGTCTTTTAGCTTTTCTTATGATTATGTGATTTATTATGAGTTGTGATTAAGCTATTGTATAAAATTATTGTGATTATTTGGAAGAAGTTACTGGTGATGGTCAAATTGGTAGATAAACAAGATTAATGATGAGTTAATGACAGAAATTAATGAGAATGATGTGATGAGTGTGAGAACTGCCAATGTCTACAAACTTGAACATCGAGAGGTCGAAAACCTGACTTGCAATGGCCTAAACCAAGGATTGGTCGTTCTATGCAAGGTTTCCCTCTGAAAAGGAGTTGGATGCGGTGAAATAATGGTGGAAAGGTCAAGAGAATGAGTAGGACTGTTCAGAAAGAATACCACAGAGAAGCTTCGAAGTGTGACTTTCCTTAGAAATCTAGGAAGCTCCGAAATCCAAGAGAGATCAGAGATCGGTCTCCTTTCCAATGGAAGTCCAGGCTTTACAGCAAGATTCCTTCAGATAGATCAATGTTCGAGTGACAACTGTCATCACTTGAGTGCCATATTTGACATGCAAGCCCCATGTGTTGCTTCTCGAACAATGCGCGAGACATACACAAATGTATACCACTCCTCGAATGACACGTAAGACTTAACTGTCACCTTTTGAGTGACATGAAAGGCTTATGCGCCATTACTCGAGTAACAAGTGACATGGACGATCAGAACACCTGACTTAAACAAAATAAATGTACACATTTCTCTGTGGTGAAAAGCCCCTTGAAGTGACATGGCATCTGTAAGCCTGATGGGACTTTCTCTCTGGCTCTCCATTCATAAAGGTCTCTATATATTCTCCCTTTTTATTGGATGAATCATTTGAGTCTTACAACCTCGAGATATGACTCCATTTTTTAAGTCTTGTGAGCATGTTAAATTAATGTCATGGGTTGTCCCCCTAAAACATGGCAAGCTTCAACCCAGCAATAAGAAGTTAGCATCAATAATGGATCTGTAGCATAATATATGAGTTTTCCTTGCAAATTCTTGTGTATTTCAGCATAAACCCATGTTATAACATGGTGGAATTGTTGTGTGTGATTATTAAACCCTTCCCCATGTTTCTATAAGTAAAAACTAGAACTAATAATCTGATAATGTTGAAGAAACCATCACAATGTATGAAGAAAACCTATAAAGGATGATTTTTGGATTTTTCCTAGAATTGATGTGTGATTGTATGTATTTGTAGAAGTGAAAGGTTGAAAAGCCAATTCGAAGGTTTTGTGGACCCTAAACAACCCAGGGAAGTATTCCCTGCCTTAATTGGGAAAAACTCGAACTTCGATAGACCTCAGGGTATGCCGAAGCCCATACCAAAATAACTCTGCAAATAGAGGGTTCTCGGGTTGGTTTTCCGAAGAACTCTCAGCATACCGAATAGATTTAGGAAGATGGCTTGGGTATTTCGGCATACTTCGAGGCATACCGAAGTATGTGCCGAAGCCCAAACCCCAAAAGAGTTAATGTTAGTTTTGGTCTAATTAGGTCATGTGGGACCTATACTTGAGAGATTATACACTTTTGCACACTTTCCTATTTTAGGGTATTCCGAAACCCCTACCGAAGGATGTGCCGAACACTGATTTGAGACTCTGAACCTTGTGAGCATGTTTAAAAACATGGATTAGTACCTTTTGAGAGAGTAGGAATGTATTAAAACTTGTATTGCACAATTTGACCTATCCATACCCCATCTAAATACTAGTTGTAGCCTTAATTTCTGTATAGAATGCCAATACAGTAGAATAGGAACTTACTAAACCCCTTATGCATGATTTAAACATCATATTAGATTTCTATATAGAATGCCAATGCAGTAGAATAGGAGCTTACTAAACCCCTTATGCATGATTTAAACATCATATTAGATTGCTGCTTATCCATTATGTTGAATATACTTACCTTGGTGGATGAATGCTTCTTATGTGCTTATTTAACCTAATTTGCATGTTGTATGGAGGTGTAATCCTTTTAATGATTATATGAATAACGAATGGTTGGTATATTGACTGTGTGTTAATGTTCACTCTTATGAATATGCTATTGTGATTTAGTACTTTAGAATGATAACTGTATAATCATACATCGTAGTTATATAAGTGGGATGAATCTTCACCATCAAGCTTTCAAATGTCGATGTCGCTAGTCATGTCGCTAAGACTGACCAGCAACATGTCGGCGACATGTCACCGACATGAGGGAAATGTCCCCCAAGGTGAGTAAAATGGAAACTTCCCCTATGTCAGCGACATGTCGATGACATGGGGGAAATGTTGCCCAGATTTCAGAAAAATGATGAAATACACCCCAAATGCAATTTTTTTAAAATGAAACCTTAGCTTATGTCTAAATAATACATAAATATACTATAATACACCATAATATGTTGAAAACAACAAATAAAACATAAACTGTAATGTAAACAACTAACATTCATTCAACAAAGCATAATATAAATAACATGACAATATAAATGATCATAAAGAAAACAATAAAGTAGATGTTCAAACAAGTCACAAATAGTCAAATACAATAGTGATTCATATCCACAATGAATGTCGTGAAGGCTCGGAATCCTCGCCATCATCTCTGTGCTGACTACTACCATAATATGCACTCTCCACATAGTTACAGTACTGTGGCCAGCTCATAAGTTGATGATACCACTGCATATACTGATTAACATTTTTGTGGTAAACATCAATACTCATCTGCATAAGTATCCCCATGGGTGGATACTGGGGATAATGAGTACTCACAACTGTAATAGCAAAAGGTGGATAGGGATATGTCTGTGGATCATATCCTGGGGTGGGGAGTATGGGTATCCCCCTCCACTAGAATCTACAGTGTTATGATCGTATGCGGTAGCGGATTCCTCTGTACCATAACTCTGAGATGTCCCTTATCCCCCTCCAATCGGAGCTCCAGCACCAGGGAACTATTCTCCGTGTCCATATGGATAAAATCCTCCAACACCAGGGTCGTATCCTCCAGCTCCAGGGTAGTATCCTCTAGTGTACTATCCATGTCCTCCATGATAAGACTTGGCCGAAGATGAGCCTTGCTGCCCACGCCCGACTTCCATAGATTTGAAACTATGGGATATAGAAGTCTCCTCATGTGATCCCAATTGCTTCTTCTGCTTCTCCTTCCCCTTCCTCTGGCTATCATTGCCACCACGTGGGGGGCGAGCACCATGGCTCGAATCTTGTGTAGCATAATTAAACTGGGATTCCTCAGTGAAAGGGCTCATAAGCGGCCTTTGACTACTTACCTCAACTCCACCTGCACTACTACCGTCACCACCACCACCACCACTTGTGTCCCCTGCCTCTGGTCATCATCGTCACCACCATCATCACTATCATCATCATCACCAAATAAACCACCACCATCACCACCCGGTCTACCTGTAACTGGAGGGACAGGCCCCGTAGCCCTATCAAATGAATCACCACTACGTGTGGGTTGTATCTCTCTCTCCTGTATCTCTCTCTCTCCACCACACGTTCGACATCAATGCCTATCTCCGCAGTAGCTTGAGAAACCATAGCATTGGGCCGACCCTCAGGCTCGTCTAACTCAGAAGCCCTAACCCCCTCATATAGTGGATTCTCATCATCATCCCCTTCAGTAAAAAGCACATCCAATGGCTCTTCATCCATTGCACTTTGACTCTGTTTTTGTAGTTGTTTCATTCTTAACCTCATGTTGTAATGGCAAAAGACTAGCTTCTGGAGCTTTTTATACGCCAACCGATTTCTTTGTTTGGTATGAATGAGTGCAAATGTGCTCCAGTTCCTCTCATATGCTGAAGAGGAAGCAGTCTGGGCCATAACCCTCAAGGCTAAATTTCAAAGAGTAGAAGCACTAATCGGGTACATACTCCACCATTCACCTAGTAAAATTTAATTGTATATTAGTATGATTGAATGTGAAGAAACAATAGTAAAGTAAATAAGTAATTACTACTATACTCACATGGCATCATCTTACTCCTTGAGTGGAGGGCAGATTCCTGACCAAATGAACCCATTGCGTCTCTAAACACGATTAACTGTGCGATAAAACCCATGTGTAAGACTAAGATTAGACCTTAAAGTTACTAACTTATTGTACAAGAAGCTCATTCTCATGTCTCAATTCACCTCATTTCCGAAATCACCGTTCATCTCTAAGTTGGGGTCCAATTTACCATAGACATCATGTACTGCCTGTGTCAAGTCTCCTCGTAATCTGAGCTTATGACTGTAATGATACCTGGGGTTCAGCCAGTAGGTTGCATTGGTTGTGAAATAAGGATTAGTAAATAATAACTAGATAAGCAATAACAACTGTAAATGGTAATCTAGTCTAGTGTTACTTACCAGCATTGTGAAGAGGATGCTCTAGTGTTTTATATCAACAGGGATCTATTATCTTACAAACCCATTTATAGGATTTTGGGCAGGTTGCTTTGATCTGCTCCTTCATCAGCCTCATATCCCATGGTAGGCCACGAGTCTGTATCAACTACGCGCAACACCAGATAAATGGGCTCTAAAAGACACACCAGTTCGTTCACCTTCTCCTAAAAAAGCAGTCCTCAACACTATATCCTCCACTTTCTTACCCAATTTGGCCTGGCTGTGAGAGCAATCGGTCCAATCCTTTCTACTAATTAAGCTCCTCAATCCTGATTTGTGGCAAAGAATACTATAGAAGGTAATGTAGTTTGTCACTACCGACTAATTCCTGGTCTCACTATATCTCCATCACAAACCTCTCTCATCTTTGCTAGTACATATGAATGGTTGTAAATGAAGTTGGTCACTGTCTTGGCATCATCCAACACACTCAAGATATGCCTCTAAGCAATCGCCTCCAACATGAGATCAATGCAATGTGCAGCGCATGAGGTCCAATAGAAATTATACATCTTCATCAAATTTTTTCCTCCCCTCACAATTGCACTGCCATTGTCCGTCACAGTCTGAACTACATTGTCGCCCCCACTTCCTCAATAACACTCTTCAGTAAATGAGTGATGTAGGCTGCATCCTTGATTCATCAACTGATTTTAAGAAAACATCCCACCCCTTACAATAAATCATGAAGTTTATAATAGAGAGTCTGGTCGGCCTTGTCCACCTGTCACGCATAATGGTGACTCCATACTCCTCCCAATGAGGCCTCAAATTTTCAATGTATTCTCTAATCTTAGCCTCCTCCTTATCCAAATATTTTTCTCATAATCTCATATGGGGTAGGGGGCTGCACTCCTCTTCCTGACTCCTGTACCATATCAATCATGTTCTTGAAATGTCGTGAAGCTGCTACATTAACCGGTATATGGCTAAAGATGAAGAATCTGGAGATGAACTTCCCCATTTTTTCTTTCACACTACCCCATTCCACACATCCTTCAGTCATTTCTACCTAGAATCTTTCGATTTGTAGAGTGAGGGATCCATAGGTGGATCCAGCATCTATGTACTCTTGCTCCTTCCAAGTGATGGTGATGGTGCATCACCAGCCTTACCCCCTGAAGACCTAGAATCTGTGGTCCCACCACGTGATAACCTGAACCTCTCCTCCTCTCTCCTCTCAAACTCTGTCTGCATGGAGACATGCCAACCAACACGAAATGACAACCTATCCTGCTCCATCTCGCAATCAGATGGATATGGTATATCATCATCATCATCAATTGTGGGTGGATTTAATGGCCGTGCCAATCTATGCCTAATCGCCTCCTCTATATCCTTCATATCTCTCCTCAAAGTCACACTCTCATTTAGATGGTGTTTCATCATCCTCTTGACCTCAGGAGGTACTTTATGACAGTCCGCAACATTTTTGTACCCCCTAGACAAATGCTGCTTCAACCTTGAAACAAACCCACTCTTTATCACTTGGCTACAGTAGTTGCAAATGGACTTGTTCTCATCATTTAAGTATGGCAACTCCATGAATCCAAACGATGTCTTGTCTTTTGTTTGCCATTATACTTTATGCGTACCAAAGTACACTAACAATCTGATAAATATATAAAAAAAACGCATAGAAAAAATATAAGAAGCGATAGCAAAGCATTTATAATGTCTTTTTACATTTTTTTAGATTTTTTTTCCAATTTTTTTTTTTGATTTTTAATTTTAAAATTATTAAAAAAAATTAAAGTCACATTATATCTAGCTTATGCTTTAGTAATGCTAAAAGAAGTTATTATAAATTTTTAATATGCTTTATGATTTTTAGAATTTGTTTTAAAATTTAAATGTATTTTTAATGGTTTTTAAATTTTTTAAAATTAAATAATAATTAAATATTTATATATACTTTTCATAAAATAAAAATAACTACACCCATCGATAGATCGGGTGTCGTTACATGATATATATTATTTGCAAGCACAATGAATAATTTTAAAGGCATCAAAAGTAAAAAAAAATACATATGTTTTTAATTTTTTAAATGTTTTTTTATTTTTAAAAATAAATATTATTTATATTTTTCAAAAAACAATAACGACACCAATCGATAGATTGGGTGTCGTTACATGATAAATATTATTTACAAGCAATATGGAATAGTTTAATGCCATCAAAACTAAAAACATACAGGTTTTTACCTTCAACGGGTTGACTCACGCGTTCAATCTCCATTCTTCTATTCCAAATCTCTTCAATCTTCTTGAAACCAAGCTAGATTTGTGTTTTTATACATAAATCAAGTTGATACTTCAAAAAAACAAATGAAATTGATATTTAGTGAAACAATAGGGAGAGAAAGGAGTTGTGGGGGAAATGTCAATTGAAATGATCGACATTTATTAGAACTAATGTTATTGTTTTCGCTTATGTTCTATATTGCATTTACCGACCTTTTGGGTCTCCCAAAGATCTCTCTAGGTTTGGGATGTGACGAAAGTGGTATTAGAATCTTAATAAAATGTTAGGAAATTGAATAGGACTTAGGATTAAGAAATAATAAAATTTACAAGGTATAGAAATTTTAAATAGGTAAAGGAAATTAGATATGTACAATGTGAGAGTAAGGTACGATGATTGTTGTTATGTGCGTCTTCATTGGTGATTTTCGAATGGAATAGGAGTGCTACTATTTCTGAAAGTCTGAAGGTTGAACCATAAGAATGTAGTTTGTGGTAAGTATACTAGATTGGATTGTCTTCATAAGACATGGTGGTCAAAGGCTTGTAATTTGTTGAATGATAAATTTTAGCAAAATGTATTTATAATCCTAATACTAACTACTTTTCCCAGAAATCGAAGTCAATGTAGTTGCAAATGCATTGAACTAAATTTCTTAAAACGTAGATAGGGATTAGAACCATATAATTATAAAAATTAAATAATATATATATATATAATTAATATAAAATATATATTGTATGATTCTTATATATATACACACCAAGTAATTAATTAGACCTGAGTACGGTGAACATATTTTAGATTCTAACCAGGACTGGCCCAAAGCTAGGTGAAGACTAAGTGCTTAACAAATCAATTAATGAATTTTGTGTAAAATAAAATAAAATATTTTTATTTAAATAGAATTATTAATTTTTGGATTTCAACAAGCAGTTCGACATGCCAAACCGTCGACAGATAGACAGCATACCGAAACCATATAAATAGAACATTTTAAACCCTAATTCTAATTTTACTCTTATACATTCTCCTAAATTCTTTTCCAAAGCTTTTCTAAGGTATTCTACTTCAATTTGAAGCTTATTCAAGACCAAATCCAAATAATCTCCTTCTTTGGTAAGTTTTTCCTTAGGTTAGTTCTAAATTTCTTTTGTTAATTAATTGATTCCTTTCTTAGAAGAATTTTCAGCAAATCTAAAACCCTAGAAATGGTTAGATCAAAGAGTGCGCCCCAAAGACCTACCAAGAGGTCACCGTGCCTCTACTTCCCGTAGTACACCATCACCACCACCATCTTCCCACCTTCTAATTTTGACCCTTATGAGGAGGAGGACATTCCATCTCCAACTGAACCAACTCCAGACCTACATGCATCTGATCCTAATGACCCTGGTATTTTTGTCAACAAGAAAATGATTCTTGAGAGGAGGGTGATTTTGACCCATGTTGCATCCTACATAGTGTTTGAAACACTCCAAGCCATAGGATGGGAACCAATCTTGATTTAGGGAGGATCCACATTTCTCTCTGCTGCCCATGAAATGTCTGACCATATTACTGACACCAACTTTGACCATAGTTTCAAGGATTGGACCAATCCGATCCGGGTCGGCTAGTCCATATCGGGATCGGCCAGGACCGGTCTGATCCAAAGCCACGATACAACTATTGTATCAAGTGGATTTGGATCGGACCGGTCCAACCGAGACCGATACGGACTGGTCGATCTAGACCGGCCCAGTGACTGGATAGGACCGATCCAAAGGTTTTTTTTTTTTAATTTATAAAATGAACGATCCAACAAGTATCGGCCTGGACTGGTCCGATACCGACCAGTCCCGACCGCTACCGCCGTTCCGGCGACCGATACTGCCGTTCCAGCGATCGGTCTGGCCGATCCAATTTTTTTTTTTTTAAGGACGATGCAACTTTTGGATCGGATCTGAATCGGCCGGTACCGACCGGTATTGCCGATCTGGATCAGGATTGGCTAGGACTGGTCCGATCCAAGATCTTGAAACTTAAAACCCTAACTTTGACTCCATGTTTGTCACTTTTAACCTCTATGGAGAAGTTAAAACCTTAAACCTCCAACTAGTATCCAGAATCACGAATCCATGTATGAACTCAGCTATTAGTAATGTGCCCGACCTTCTTCCTCCTAAGAGCTCAGCTGTGACTGAACTTTTGTGTGGTAGAGTTATCCATTGGAGGGACAACAATGCCCTTAGCTCCACCAATCTGCTACCTTTGTATAGGATTCTACACAACATCTTTGTGAAGAATGTTTATCCTCGTTCCGGAAACAAAACTGATCTTACTCCCTTCATGGTCCGAGTACTTCATTATGTGGCCACAGGCCAAAGACTTTGCTTACCCACTTTGATCTTGTCTCACATCATCCAATACGTTCAGAATGCTATAAAAGGTGACCTATCTTTTCCTTGTTAGATGTGTGAGGTTGCTAAACATTGGAGTATTACCTTATCTCATACTAGCAACATTACTTCTATTCAACCGTTTGGGGATGCAAATCTTCGTTTGATGGGTTTTAGCACTAGAGGGAAAATTATATTCCTGAGCAATATGAGTAGCAACAACAGCCAGAGCAACAACAACAAGAGCAGCCAGAGGGGCAACAGGCCCGAGCATCGACATCTTCTGCATAGAGGACTAGCTTTCCACCTCGACATCACTACACAAGGAGGAGCATGGACACAAATGCTAGGTTGGCATCATTGTAGAGGGTTACTTATGATATGAGGACTGAGTTGAGGATGGTGCACTAGAGGACTCGTCGAGAGATGTCCTAGATTCAGAAGAGTATGGACAAGACTCTCCAGTTCCTTTAGAACCTCTTTGGTTGTGGCAGAGACAGCGATGCCGTACCACCACTTCCTCTTCCACCCCTGACTCTTCAAGCCCAAGATGATTGATTTACTTCCTTCCTTTTGTCTATAGCCATTTAGGATGGCTAAAACTCAAGTTTCGTTTTATGTTAAACTTCTTGAAAACCAGTTGGGATGACTGTAATACCTTAAGTCTATTGAAGACCTTGCTTTTGTGTGGATTTGAAACCTTGCTGCTTATATATATTTGATGTGTTGTTAGATCTATAAATTGTTTTATTTGCATAGATTCTTTTTAAATAACTTAGACCACCTAGACTTTAATTTCGAGGACGAAATTCTTTTAAGAAGGATAGATTATAAGAGCTCAAAAATACTATTAGTAAAAATATTCTTTATAAAGGCTGGAATAGTAATATAAGAAGTGTTATAGCATAATCTTAAAGTTTGAAGCTAAGATATAGGCATAAATTAATTAGAATTAATTTAATCACCTCTGGATTTAACGAATTGGGCTTAGACTAATTATCTAGGTATTTGAACTTCGTATGGGTTTTAGTTAAGTAACTTAATTAACTTAGATGGGCTTAAGTAGTTCCTTAAGGCACAAAGGATGTAATTATAGATTAGATAACATATAATTTATTGAATAAGTATTAAAATACTATAAACTAGGACTTAGAAGTATAATAGGAGTATATATAATTCAATTATAGAAGTGTAATAGTTATAATAGGACTCTAACACCTAAATAAGATGTATAATTATACACACACACACACACACGTATATATATATGTGTGTGTGTGTGTGTGTGTGTGTGTGTGTGTAGCTATTAAGTTAATCTAAACATATGAAACAATAAAGATTTCGTGGGAAACCCTAGGAGCAGCTAAAAGAAGACCTCAACCCAGCAATAAGAAGAAGATAGCATCAATAATGGATCTGCAGCATAATATGTGAGTTTTCCTTTCAAAATCTTGTGTATTTAACCCTAAACCCATGTTATAACATGGTAGAATTGTTGTGTGTGATTACAAATCCTTCCCCATGTTTCTATATGTGAAGCCCAGAACTAATAATCTGATAATGTTGAAGAATCCATCACAATGTATGAAGAAGACTTGTAGAGGCTGATTGTAGGATTTTTCCTAGAATTGATGTGTGATTGTATGTATTTGTAGAAGTTAATGGTTGAAAACCTAATTCGAAGGTGTTGTGGACCCTAAACAACCCAGGGAAGTATTCCCTACCTTAATTGAGAAAAACCCTAACTTCGACAGACCTCGGGGTATGCCGAAGCCCTTGCTGAAATAACTCTCCACACAGAGGATTCTGGGGTTGGTCTGCCGAAGACCTCTCGGCATACCGAACCCCTTACCGAACAGATTTAGGCAGATGGCCTGGGCATTTCGACAGACTCCAGGGCATACCGAAATATGTGCCGAAGCCCAAACCCTAAAAGAGTTAATGTTAGTTTTGGACTAGTTAGGTCATTTGGGACCCATACCTGAGAGATTATACACTTTTGCACACTTTCTTATTTTAGGGTATACCGAACCCCTTACCGAAG
>JAUPMG010297023.1:0-17109 GCA_031762675.1 Pachysandra terminalis | reverse complement strand
ATATCCTAAATGTTCCTAGTCGTTCAGAATTGTCGAATTGGTACTCAACGATTCGGTTAGACTAGCTTGTGGGGGTGTTTTCTCCTAGAGAACGGTGAATCTCAAAACCGTTAGTGTGAGACACTAGAACAACCACGAGGGGACTTAATTACTAAGTTGTAGTAAGGGCCTGAGTGTGATCATCCTTGATATTCTACATGGTAATTTTGCTTAAAGTCAAAGTGGAATGTCTAAGTTGTGATGATGCTTGTGATATTTAGACTTGAGGTACTGGGTGGTCATTTAGATGGGTTGCTATGCTTTGATAATACTAAGTGTTGTCTTCTAACCTTGAAAATTCAAAGGTATTCATTGGGTAGAGTGAAAAGTCCAAGTGAACACTCGAGTATGCAAGGTAGGATCTATCGTCCTCAGCAAAGAGGGATGTGTCCTTTTTTATTCGATTTAATATAATTCAAACTAAGTCTCTGGCTAGGGTAGTGTGATGATTGAGATGAGATTCCAATTGGTATCACAAGATGAATTATATTATCAATCAAATACTTATGATCGAACTAGGGGTTTTGACTTTTATTAATACCCTATGGTTTCTTTCGGGATCACAAAGATAGAAAGGTCGAATAGCACGATAATTACAACTGAGGCGGTTCTCTGGATTAAATTCATATCAACTGGATATAGCTATGGCATGCTGGTAGACGTTAACCATAGTTAGTGGAAATGTCGTAAAGAAACTGTTTCTTTACAGGGGCAAAATTGGAATTGTTTCAGTTTTAATTAATTAATTAATTGTTTCTACAGTTCAGTTTTTGATATGAACTAATGGGTCACACACAAAAAGAAGAATTGAACTCAAAATAGTTTTTTAGAAAGAATAAGGAGGAATGCCGAATTGTTTAGAAGTTCGGGGGTCAAAGTGCAATTAACAGGAAAGAGGAGCCTAGGGTTTTAACCCCAAGCTTTATGTAAGGAGCAAGCGGGCCCTCTGTCTCTTCCGGTTCTAGTTGCCTAAATCGGGTTTTGGAAACCTACTATCATAGGATACCAAACCCTACCTCTCTTAGAGATTTTCAGTAATTGTATTAGATACAATTGAACCTAAAAATCCACTTATCAAAGTTAATACTTCGTGTGGATATCGTTAGAGGCAGGACACTTGTGTCGCTCTTTGGAGAGCCCCAAGAAATCACGCCTCGAAATTCAACCGACTAAGAAGCTGAAACATACGAAAAAGGTAATCGATTAAAATTATTTATTTTAGGTATATTACAAATGGATTCAAGAATAGGTAATTGGAGATTAATTGATTTAAATTAAACGTTTGTTTTCCATTGCATAAATCTGTAGATTTAAACCCCGATTCCCTTCAAAGGGGGCAGGGAAGCTTTTGGTGTATGGACATCTCCTTTAATGCGTGTATTGTTAGATCCTGCCTATGCAAATTGCCACCATATATTGGATCCTATCCTGGTTACAAAGATTGGTTTTTTCACAATTGACAAAATTTTATTGCGTGAAGTTCATATTCATCTTTATCCATACCCTATTGGTTCTTTCGGGATCACAAAGATAGAAACATCAACTATTCTCCTATTCAGATTCTTAAGATGAGCAATGCTGGCTGAGGAACAAGCTCTCGCCTGAAAAACAAGACATCCAAGCATCAATACAACATAATCATTATGATAAGTTCAGTCAACAAACAGAAAAGCCACAAATGAAGCTAAAGTTCAGCCTACCTCATTGTATTTTTTCTAATCGATAAGATATATTAGCACAAGCAAGTAGCAGTAAATCTCGAGCTCTGGCAAAGAGCGCTTTACAGGAGCTTGAGTCACAGAGGTTGCAGTAGCAACTTCCATGCCATGCCCATCTTCCTGTAACCAATATATAATTAACTTTAGGCTCTAATTATTGCAAAGAAACTGGATATGCGATAATTATAACATTCAAGGTGGTAATGGTTGCAACTTAACTAACTTCCATCGCAATAATGGTTCCAATTGGCAATATAAAGGAAGATTGTTTACTTTTAGATAGATGTTCATACATCATATCATATATTAGTACTTGAATATGTTGCACCTTGTAAAAAGTTTTAGAATCTTGGTTTGTGCATCAATTTCAGTCCAGGTTGAAATATGAAAGAAATCTTCAAAATTTCAAAGATTCTTCCAAAGTTGAAGAAGGTCCAGCCCATTCAACTCCTTAAAACCCAGGTATTAAGAAGAAGGGAAACTAGCACCTTATAACCAGCATAGATGGGACAAGGCCAGGCGATGTGGGACACATTCCAGTAAAAAGTTTTGAAAATTCATTACATTTTAAAATCTTGCTCTCTACTGTTCAATGAATTATATATATCACATTTTAAAATATTGATCACAATTTTAAGATGTTTATCAAATTTTATTTATTTATTTTTTATTTCTTCACATTTTAAAATCTTGCTCTCTAGTGTTGAATGAGTTATACAACACAATGTATCTAAGTCAAACCAAGCTAGCAGCCAGCCACTTCTCTTAATCATTCAACAACACCCATCATCACCACACCACCACCTTCCTTAAGCTTGTTTGAATCAATAATGTCATATAAGCTATATTATTTTCTAAATTGATCTGAGCATCATGAATGGGTCATACTTTCCTGAGATTTAGTAATCCTATGTTCTCTTAATCATGAAGGATAAGAACAATCTGGTAGCAAGAAAAGCAAACCAAAGTTGCTTGAAGTAAGCATAGGAGTTCATTGCCAGATTTAAATTGAAATTCAACAGCCAACAAAGCTACTCGAAATAAACATGAACTGTTTTTAGACAAAGTGAAATAGAACTATCAATATAGAGATAAAAAGTACGAGGACAAATATCTTGGAAAGATCAGAATCAAAATCAAACAAAAAAAATTGACTAACCAATTATGTTAGATCCGGTTGTATAAATTAATCTAAGTTCTAGTGAATATTAGGTTAACTAATGTTATCTAATGAAAAACAAGACGATAACACAGGCAATTTTAACGAGGTTCGGTATACACCTACCTCTCGGGACCATGTCCAGTTGATGAACAACCCACTAAAGTAAAAGAGATTACATACGCCAATTTGGTCTTACACAAATTAAAAACTCCCTCTTGAATTCTGTCGCCATTGTGTAGAATCAACTCCAAGGTATTGTTCAGCGAGCTCCCCTCGACTTATGCATGCATGATTGAACTCCCTTCAATCTGCAGCCGCCTTCTCCCAAATACTCAAAGTTCTTCTCCCGAAGAACTGTCAAACAAATAATAATATGATATTCTTGAATCTCTTGGAGAGTTAACTTCTTCAAGTAGCTTGATGTGTATTTATAATGAAGGTAGAAAATCTTCTCCAAAATCTCGGATTACTAACTGTTGCAACAACTGTTATAACACTATTGCAACAGATCACAAACGTGAGATTTGACATTAGATCATAATCTCTTCAAAATCTCATGCAAATCTTTTTGATCTCAATCAAGAATCTTCACAGAATATTCCACTACAGATAACCACCTCTTACCATTGATTAGCAACAATATTAGGAAGAAATCCTTGTGTGGTTGATCTCTTGCTTAAATCAGAATACTTCCCCAGAATATTTCTGTTATCACAATAGTTGTTCAGATTTGCGAGATCTTCTGAGATTAGAAGCAATCTCTCCAGAGACCAGCTGTACCATCTTGCTTATCTCCCATATTCTCTTTACACAATCCGTATGTTTCTTAATTTCGTCTCTAGAATATTTACACACCAGTTGTAAATATTCTTTAGAGAATCTTGCGATTTGACTAGCTGTGAGATGACTCCAGATTCTTATAGAATCAACATGAAATCTGAACTTCTAACCTTTTGAAGAAACTTCCATATCTTCAATCACAGCATATTCTCCAACCCAAAATGGCAACTCCACTATCACACCAGATTTCCTTGGAAAATTCAAAACTAATCTAATTTGGTTGGGAGTCCAACTTAATTAGAATGTCTTATTAAATTTGAACATGTGTCCAACTGTAGAAACATATCAGAGAAATCCAGATTTCTTTCCAAAGCAATTAGACACGAAATCTGTGAATTAGAGAGCTCTTGGATCTTAGCTTGATTCTTGAATTTCTTTGAACTTGATTAATATTGACATGAATGCCAAAATACCTTACAAATTATAAATTTAAAACAAAAAAACCTTAGACCGGTTGTACCGATTATACCAGCCACTGGACCGGTTGTATCAGTCAGTTCGTACCGGTATCGGCTGTACCGGTCCGATCTAGAGACTCATGATACAACAATTGTATCATGGCTTGGGATCGAATCGATCCTGACCGATCTTGGTAGGGATTAAAGGTATTTTGATGCTCACCAACTTTAATTGGTTGTTGAGATAAAGATCATTTTTACCACATGTAAGAAATGGAGTATATTGTCTGGAGCATGAAGTTTGCAGCATCGATTACAATGTACATACGTACACACAAGAAGTTTATAGGCGTGTGTAGATGCATGTCACATGTCCAACTAATTCCCAGGAAAACTCCTGTGAACTTCACAAGAGGTCAACATGTGTCCTAGGCGGGTCCACCACTTTAATCGGCTTCTACCTTATTTAGGCTTCTACCTTAGAAGCCGATGAAAGTGGTGGGCTTCACCATTTTCTTAGGGTTTTAAAAGTTGCAGGTCACCCTTCTTAATGGGGCCGCTTGTGGACACGTTGTCACATCCTAAACCAATTGAGTTCCCAAATTTAAGCTGTAACTCTCACCCCATATCCTTATGATATATATATAGAACTAGAACACACAAGATGAGAGAATCAATAATAGTAAAATATCGTATGATAAGTCTTATTATATTAGGAGATAAAGCATTCACACAATTAAGGTCTTAAATACTAAATAAGTCACATATATTACTCAAAATTATCATAAACACACTTGTGATCATAAAGGAGGTTCCAACATGCTTTTATATCGTACAAACCATTTGGGCAACAATATAATATGCTGTTAGAACTACTAGAAGTGTTGTAGGGCTAATCCCCTATGTATTCTAAATTGTCATACAGTCATGGGAGGTATGAATGGGTCAAATCTTAGGTATGAAAGGTCATATTTTGTTAGAGGTATTCTCAGTACCTGGAAACACATCAAACATACTAGTTTTATCATATTACAAGTGTACAAGGTCTTAGAATTGAAGGTAGGATAAAAGTGGAGATTGGCACAGTCAAGGGCAAGCTCCACGGTACACTGGTAAAGATCGGCACAGTCACGGAAGGGTCACAACATACCAGTAAACACAAAAGTGTGCCAATTTGCATGAAACTTCACATGGTGGTCTAGTTGGTTCCAATTAGATCAAATTCACAAAAATGTACCAAGGGTTGGAGATCGGCAGGGTCATGGTACACCGGTAGAGGGTCGGCACACCAAACAGTGAGCTTTCTGTGTTTCTGGGCTGGATCGGCAAGCTCACGGCACACTGGCCTGGGTCGGCAACCTAACCCGAGGGCAATTTTTTGGGTTTTCCGCTTTGAGGTATGGTAAGTGTTTGGGTCATAACTTTTTAAATACTTATCGGAATAACCTCAAATTTGTTTTGCTGGGTTCCTAACGAATAGAGGAATCTTAGAAAATATAAAATATTTTCATAGGTTCTTTAATTGATAGTTCAGATATGTATAAGTTCCCATTTTTAGTTCTTCTTTTCAGTTTCTTAATGGATGATGATGGTTACTCTATCTTATTGGATCTTTATTTCGAAGGTTTACTTATAAGAACATGAGGAAGTGTTTACAAATCAATCACAAAAATTCATTCATATTATAACATTAGGCTAGAAGTAAATGTTAGGAAATCAGCCATGATTTCTCTTTTGCAGATCCTTAATGCGGAAACCAAGTTTGGATAAAAGAAAACAGACAAGAGAGAAAACTCACCAAACAACAATCACAATGCACAAAGAGTTAACGTGGTTCGGTCTAAACTGACCTACGTTCACGGCCATTGTTAATCGACAACCAAAGATTCTACTATAAGCAAATTCTTACAACTCACACAGAGATCTTTGCCTCACTCTTTCTCCCTCAAACCAAACACCCGAATACACCCCTTTACAAGAAGAAGAGTTTCACACACTCTCACCTCTACAAGAGATTTCAAATCCCTACTCTAGGGTTTGGATTTCTCAGAAGGTTACAAAGAGATACAAACAAAGAAAGATTAACTTCCTTTAAATAGAGAAGAGACGACGCGAATTAGGGTTTCACATAAACCACAGCGGCCGATCAACCATTCCTTCTCCACGAACCATTTTTTTCTTTCTTTACATCGCACAACACACATCTCACCATCACATGATTCTTACCACATGGTGGACCCCAACAGTAAATACACAAGACAATGAAGAGAAACTCACAAGAATTGTAGAATCTTGGTATTGGTTCTTGTTCTTCCTTAATCTTCTAGGCTTCTAGGCTTTTGAAGTGTTAGATCTCCTCTCCCAAAGTCTTCCCACGTTTCTTAAGGTTTTGCTAGGTTTAGATTGACTTAAAAGTTTTGTTTTTATAAGGTTAGGTGCTAGAAACTACCTAGAATCCTAATACAACTAATATGCTTCAATTTTAAGCTATTATGGACTCCTAATTAAACTCTTAACTTAAGTTTTCTAAAAGGTATTAATTAAAAACGAATTTTCTAATGTATTAAGTCTAATTTGTGGGTTTGGGCCTTAAGGAACAACTTAAGCCCATTAAGCAAATTAATTAATTAAACCCCATACTTAATCATTTAAGCCCAATTAAATTATACAAGCCCAATTCCTTTTAATTAAGCCTAAGACTAATTAGTTAAACCCAATACTTAATTAATTAAACCTTAAACAATAAATTATGCTTTGATATGTGATTCTACAAGGCCTTCATACAATAACTTAGATTAAAATACATATATGGTAATTATATAAAAGTGTTTAAGGATAAAGTTCATTTTAGAATTCTATTAAATTACTATTGTACCGATATTAATAAAATAATTTTCTATTTACATTTTCGGGTTGTTACATACGCGTCGACCTCTTGTGAGGTTCACATGAGGTTTCTTGTGATCAAGATCACAAAGGATCCTCATTCGTTTTTTTTTTTTGTGACAAAATTGGTTAATGGTACATGACTTGTTTGACAAACAATAGTAGATTTCTAGTAAGCCACAAAAGCCACCGTTGCACATTCCAGCAACTTGCAAGATGGTTCTCTGATGATAAATGTTTGCCAAATCATCTTCCATGTGTAAAATCTGTGCCACTAAGGCTGGGTTTGGTCTGGCTTGTACTTTTGGATAAATACTTCTTGAATAAGTGGCTCAATGAAAGCACTACTTATCCACAACAACAATAAACTGCTTACTTGAAGAAAATAGCGTTTCGTAAATACATTTATTTAAGTGCTTATGAAAGTTTAGGGGTAAAATAGGTATTATAAAGATATTACTGAAGTTTAGAAATAGCTTATCGCATAAGTGATAAGAGAAGTTGTTCTCAACAGCTTCTCCTTCTAAGTAGTCTTCCTCTATAGCTTATTGGTAAGAACTAATCCATTAGGTATTGCCAAACACACTTTTAATTTTCAAAAGTGTTTTAATAAGCTATAAGCTGAAATAAACACTTATATAAGCTAGGCAAAACGCAACCTAAGCTTCTAATCTTGGTGCATCTCATAAGTAAGCCTCTGGTCTCAAATATAAAGTTTCAAATTCAATTGTGAAATTGAATTTTGTTAGGTCGTGCATCCATTCGAGAGCCGAAGTCATTACAAATAGTAAAGCCACCAAACCACAGATCAAGCAGTGCAATGCGATGGTGACTCAATCCAAACCATTTTGTTGTTATGTGGAGACTGAAGCTAACGAGGCATTCGGGAACTACTCTTGGTCCAACTATCAATTTCATCGGTCAAAGGGTATAATAGTAATTTCACTTTTTATTATGTTTAATTCTAACTACAGGTATTTATTATATTTTTCATGGTTGTTCTCGGTAACACTTTTTTCTAAACTTTGGAGGATAGTAGAATGTGGTGGGCATCTGTGGACGTAGGCACTATTGTCGAATCACGTAAATTTGTGTCTTGTGTATGCTTGATTTCTTCTTCATCTCGTTTTTCTTTCTTGACACATTTTACCCACAGATATACTATCCTCATCATTTTCACGTAGGACCATAAACGAGCCAAGCCGAGCTCATCATTCTCAAGTAGGGCTGCTTAGCTCGAACTCGAGCTCATAAATCTCTAACAAGGTTAAGACTCATTATTTAGGCTCAGGCTTGTTAAAATATTTTGAGCTCAAACGCAACTCATAAAAGGCTCAGCTCACAACAAAGCTTAGATTAGTATAAATATATTAATATTATATTATAATTGATAATTATTATTATATATAATATAATATATTAACATGTGTGTTTAATATTAATAAATAATATAAAATATAAGAACTCGGATGTATAATCTTATATTCAAACTGGGCCGAGCTTTCCCAAGCTCAACTCAAGATAACTCTTTTTAATCAATCAACCCTCTATTGTTACATTGAACCTTCTATTGAACTATTTCCTGTTAAGAAAGATCAACCCTCTATTGTTACATTGAACCTTCTATTGAACTATCCTGTTAAGAAAGATAAAACGAGATGAAGAAGAAATGAAGCACAAAAAGATACAGATTTTCATGGTTCAGCAAATAGTGCCTTACGCCTACGGATGCACACCAGATTCTACTATTCTCCAAAGCTCAAAAAAAAAAAAGTTTTAAAGAGCAACCAAGAAGGTATGATAAATACTTTGTAATTTGGGCTAAACATAATAAAAATAAAATTACTATTATACCCTTAGTCAAAAATTTGAGCCAAGGACTCCACCCCAGAAGCCCCCTTCGAGCAGGGGACACTGGCCCCTACAATCCCACAAGCTCGGCGCGAGCAACAGTGGTGGCTGGATCATCAGTACTTCTGTCCCCTACAACCCCAACAAGCTCGGCACGAGCAACAGTGGTGGCTGGATCATCAGTACTTCCCCGTTGCCTCAGTAGCATCAATCTCCACATAACATTTCTAATTAGTTATTAAGATCATTCCAAGCTGTTTAATGTTAAATAGTGCTGGAGTTGGAAACTTTTTGCTAAAATAAATTGAAAGATTTCTTCCACAGCCAAACAACCAAAATATCTGGCATTGAGGGATAAGAGATACAAGTCATCTAGCAAAATTTCTCAATTGCCATAACCAATTGGTTCGATAGTATCTACTGCTCCGCAAGCAAATACTTCCAGCCATATACCTATTACATATTAATCTATGCTTCAGATAAAAACATATCTGTGAATCATTCTTCTGAGGGGAAGAACACTCCTTACCTGCAAAATGACTGCAATCACACAATTAACAAGGGAACAACACAGGAGAAGGGTCTCTCTGCAGCTTGCCCTGTGATAAATCAAGCTTGCTCATCTTTTCTTCACACCATAGCAACTGCTCTTTACTGATCCTCGCCATTCTAAGAACCCGAGACATGACTTTTATGTCGATGAGGCTAAACAGCTGGTCCACTTCTTCGCGCCTTTTTGGCCAAGATTTTTTTTTCCCGCTTTTCTTTTTACTTAGTTCTTTCAGTTTCGTCTCTTTCTGTGGTTCAAAAATCAGACAGCAGTTGAAGGACATGCAATAATTCCCAGAAGTTTTTATACAAATGCAAATATGCTAGTAATGATAACTTGGAAGGCAAATGGCCGAAGTATTCACTGTAATAAAGCTATTTACAACGGGAAGAATTATGGCACTAATACCAAAACATTTCTAGTGAGCAAAAGATTGAGGTCTTATATTGTAAAATAATCTATCAAGGGCATATCTACAAAGCATAATCCATACTGGCAGGGGCAAAGCCAGGATTCTCATGTAGAGCGGGCACAAGATTTGCTTTTGGGTTTGACAAAATTAATGCTATTTTCGACAAAAAGAAGATAAAATTAATGCTAGTTTCTATATTATACATACACACATATATAAATAATACATATAATCTACTTCAGTTGGTCGAAGCCTTAACTGTAAACTGAACTAAATTAAATCAAGTTTTTGTTTTCTAAAACCATAACCAAACCAAAATAATAATAATAATAATAATAATTAAAAAAAAAAAATCAATTTTTGGTTTGGTTTAGACGGGACCAATTGACAACCCTAGCGAGTGAGGCTATAAAAGTGAAAGAAAAATATATTTATAGAGGGGACAGCAAAAAAAACTCTAGCGGGTACAAAATTTGATGGGGAAATTCGAAACAATTGCCAACTTCAAATTCTTTAAAAAATTGGGGGGGGGGAGGGGGAAGTTTCCCCCTCTCGCCCCTATATAGCTCCTCCCATGCATACCGATGCATCTCTTATACCAAAAAAAGTCCAATTGGATGAATTTAACCATCCAATTTGCTCCAAAAATAGGCTGTAGCTATGGTCAACAAGACTAAGGACCATAAATTAAATCTACTAGAAAATAGGACAAGGAACCTAATTGAAGTGCTGGTAAAGTTGAGTCCATTGATGAGATCATAGTGTGTACTGATGTCACAAACACTTGGAATTATGGAAAGCAGGCATCTGAGAGATTCTGAAACATGAATACAATGCATTGGATGAATCAATTTGATAAAATATAGAGTACAGCTCATGGAAGTGCATTACTGTTCAAATCTGTAATTGGACTTTTACATGCATGACATGCAGTAGGTAAATCATGGCTTGTCCTACGACCATGATCATATACAGGCCCTGTAGGTACGTGGATAAGCAGATGCACATTTATTGCCGGGGATTAAATCAGCAACTTATATCTATATTTTGGGAAGGGGACGACCCAAGTAGGTGTCTTGGCTTTTGAGTGAAGCAACTATAGATTTAAACATGGCATGAAACTAGACACGTGCCAGTGATTAGTCCGTCTGACAGATAGACTTGAACCCAGATAACTGACCTACTAAGATTATAGTACAGAACAAAGGTAGATATGCTAAGGGATTATTTAAAAAAACACATCCCCAATAAAAAAAATAATAAATTGAAACTGACGCTTGACAATTTAAGTCAATCAATCAACAATGTATTTGTCAAATCAGTTTTGATCAGAAAAGCTAGTTTGTTATTGTAATGACCTAAAAACGTAAATGGCAAAGAGGAAGCATACCTTCTCAAGAGCGGATTCAACCTGTTGAAGGGGAGTTGCAATCTGGTTCTGGCCTCCAAAAAGATTAAGAACACCACTTGATTTTTTCTTGTCTGTCTTCAGGAAAAAACTGAAGGTTAGGATTGAATCCTCAATTACTCTAATTAAGTCAGAGGCAAGGATTGGTGAATCTGACTCTTCATCTTCTTCCTCTTTCTGGTTTGGAGCTGAACCTATTTATGAAACAATCTACTTTAAAGTAAGACATAGAAAAACACCTTATCTCTTAAAATATATTCCACATTATTTTCTATCAGTAACATATCATATCATAAGAACAAAATAAAATCACTTACCTTGAGTAGGTAAATGAGTGAACCAATGAATTGAAGATTGTTCCCAAGAGCAGATGAATTTTTATATAGAAATGAATAAAGCTCTATTAGGGATCCATTTACAATAATGTTTACCTTGAATATTTGGAACCTGAAGCAGCTTGGGCAAGGAATTTCTTGTCCGAGCATAAGCTTCCACCCTACTACCTTGCTCAAAGGGCTCATTTTCAATGTATCTTTGTAACAACACATGGAATTGTTGAAACTGCTGAGTAGCATGGCTGTAACAGGTAAGATTCTCGGTCTCGGAAGAACTTCTCTGGCTAAGTTGTGTGTATTGGCAGTGAAGTGCCTCCCAACTTAAGCAAATCTGTGCTACATAAGCTGTTTCAAGATCCTGATATGGGTCACCCTGCTGCTGGTGCTGCTGCAGGTGCTCATTTTCGTCTTGAGGTTCCTCTCGCTTCTTAAAAGAGAGGCTGCGGAAGGTAGATGCAAGCTTCTTAGATGCAGATCTTGGAGATGGGTTTGAAGGGATTTGAAAGCCTGAGATGTAATAAATTCTTGAGTTTTCATGGGAATTAATGACTATATCCACTCGACAATCAGCTTAATAGGGAGCTATGATTAGGCCGCATCAATATTAGATCATGTATCAGAATACATTTTAGCCTAAAAATTTGTAAACAGCTTGAATCGTTTTAATTCCTTGAGAGTATTAGTCAATTTTCAAGAATACAGATAGAGGTAGGAAATTCAAAAATGCTAATTTGGTACCAATTGCATATCTACTTGCTAAGAAAGGAGAAAAGCAGATGTACGGTGCCCACTGATAGAACCAAACAAGAATGTAAATGCATAACCAGTAAAATTGTGCACAAGTAGGGGCGTATTTTAAGTTATTGCCTTACTGGTCAATATTTAAGTAACCAGAGAATTAAGCGAGAGTATCTGCATATATCCTTTTCTTTCTAGCTAAATTAATAATAAAAAAATAATAATGATGTTTTCATTAGAAGAAAAAAAATGGAATTGTGCAATACAAATAAAGATAATCCTGAAAAAATAGCATTAAGTATTCAAATAATAATTTACTAATTTTAGATATCTTGTTTCGGAGGGTTAAATAAGTAATTCACCATGCCCCACCCTAATCAGCCCCACTGCAATCCTACTTCACCTAGGCACCAGTTAAATATCAAATGGTCATGGACCCCACATCCCAACTGATTGCCTATGGACGACAGCTAAAGCAGCTGCCTTTGGATGCGGTGAAGATATAAGCACTGGTTGCTCACACTCCTCAGTTAAAGATTGTGTGTCACCTTTATCAAAGCGGCCAGTCGTTTTATACAGATGCAACACATTCTCTATTTTGCAGTACACCTTTTGTGTACTCCTTTGCAACTGATTACCCATAACATATAAACCCATTTACCAATAATACCACAGAACGCGTATTTGAATCCACTCTTAAAAGCATAAATTCACACTTTAAGAGTAGGAGCGCCCTTATATGTGGGTGGCAATTTCAGGCCCACCCCACTCAGTTTTCAATTGGGCCGGCCAAGCCAGGTTTTAATTAAAGCCCAAAAAGTTTAAGTTCAGGCTTGGGCTAAGCATGTTTCAGCCTGGCCTGGCCCGACATCAATTTTTCATCAATGGACAAAACCCTGATTTGAATGGCTTAATGCATATTAGGACTATTTTATCATATTCCTATATGATTTTGTGCAACTCAGGGATTTGCTTACTGACAACAAAAGATAAATTATACTAAAAAGAAGAAAAGGGAGTTTTTTTGTGTGCTTTTATTTGGATGCTGGATAACAAGTAGCAAGATCTCTAAACATAGATGAATACAAAGTTTGCAAAAATCTGGATCAACGAAGCCAGGCTTGGATATGCATTAAGTTTCTTATATGCTATGATGAGCCCAGGTCCAACCAATTGCTACCTCTACCCTTACATGGGGGAATCTGATCAATACGCATCTATGTTATTTGAAGACCTCAGTAATGGGAGCTGTATTCATGTCCAACAATTTCTCTTTCATGTGTACAACACCGCCTTTATCCAAGAACTCATCCAGTGTTTAGAACTCACCAATTATTCTAAAATCTGGCATAGAAGCATCATAGCTAGGGATGTACAAATGAGCCAGGCCACATGTGCCGGCCCAGCCCAGCACGATTTGGTCTGTGCCCAGGTATGGCAATGCTCAGGCACAGGCACGAAGCCCGGCCCAGCACGGCACGATAATAATCATGCCTTGTGCCATGCCGAGATTGGGGGCCCCAAAATTAGGCATGGCACGAACCTTATCATGCCAGGCCGACACGCACGGCCCGAATGTACACCCCTAATCATAGAGAGTCCACAGACTGCTGAGTTTTTCAAGCACATTCAAGCACAAATGAGGCAGAAAGATGCCAATGAATATTTGAGTATTCCCTTGAAATTGAAATTTGTTTAAATCGCAAACAGAAGTGCTTCAAGTACTGAATTAAATTTACAGCAAATAACATAATCAATATCAAGCACCCTATGGGAAGGTATTTCAAAATAATATTTCACTAATTGAAACTAAATAACCATTTATGGAAGAAGTGACAATCTCATAATTTATAATTGAATGAAAACAAGCAATCCGCTAGAAACCTAAAAGAGTTTACCAGATTTATGCAGCTGCTGAGCAATCATCCGATCAAAAAACAGCATCCGCTCACAGTAGTTGTCATAGAATGTATCAAATCCAGACCATGAGCGATGGTCTTCCACTTCCGACTCCCTGCATTCACTTGAGCTTGTCTCGCCCTCTTCCTCCTCCGGGCACGACTCTTCGGGTATCAACACCATAAAACTGTTTCGTCTCAGCTCTTTCAGTCGCCTCTTCACCTCATTCGTTATAAAATCGTCGTCATCATCATCATCCTCAGCTTCACTGCCAGGATCAGGCTTGCCTGACTTGGTCAAATCATCGCCATTCTCATTCTTAAGTTCCTCGGGTGGTGGCACGGGTATATCCTCCGTATCTTTTTCTGGGGTAGGCTTATGAGCTTTTCTGAACTTTTTTACTTTGAAGAAATCCATCTCGACTCCTCCCTTGTGAAAAGAAACTTTTACTGTACACACCCACAAGCAAATTCAATCTCTTTTGCTTAAAATATTAGCTCCCTTCCTCAAACACAGATTCAAATCAGAACAACCCCAAGAATAATACCCCCTTTTCTCTTTATAAAACCAGAACAACTTCTTTTTTCCAAGAATAATACCACCTCTTCTCAGATCTAAAAGAGATCAGACAAGAGAATCTCAGATTAAAGCCAATATAAAATGGAGAATCAAGGATCAGATGCTTTAATCAAGTACAAAAAAAAAAAAATTATAAATATTCATTTTCAGACAGGCATTGAGATCCCAAAAACCCTAGAGAGTCATAATCTTCTTTACACAAACAAATTCCCAGAGAATAACTTAAACCACTTTTAAATCCCCATCTCACCCAAACAAAATCCCATCAAGCCCTAACTAAATACGAGATTTCTAGCCTTCCAAAACTTCATATAAACAGCCATGCTTAGACATCTAATCAAAGTACATCTACTTCAACAAAGGTAAGATTTCTGAAACAAAGCAAAAGCTTGAGAAACTTACTGAAAACACAGAAGATCCGGAGGTCACACTCACACATTCAACTATTCAAGCAACATTTCTCCAACATTCCCAGCTCAGAATACATACGAACTTGGACAAAACCAAGAACAAATCCTAAAAATCTGAGAAGAAGATCACCAACAGTTTTACTAACCACATAAGCCCTCAAAAGATCGAGAAAGAAAAAGCTTTACTTTGAGAAGTGATTCCGATCTCTGAAACCCTAGAGATCTCAGAAAAAAGCCCTAAAATCGAAGAAGCCTGTGTAGTAGTAGCTGTACAAAAGCCCAAAAAGGGATTGAACAGTGAAGAGGTGAGAGACAACAATAAATTCGAATTGCTAAAAATAAGATCGAGGATTTCCATTTTCCGATGAATTAGGGTTTATATTAATCTCTATCTCTCGTTGGATTCGAAGCACGAAACCCTAGAAAATAGGGAAGCTACGTAAAATATGTGCAGAGAATATTGTCAGAGTCAGTACGCACCACTATACTCAAAACAGAAAGCCGGGGAAAGCTTTTTGAATTGACGAAATTACTAAGATATCCTTATGAAAACTATTAATGCCTGACATAATTTTTTCTTTTTTTTTTAGGATAAACAAGATTTCTTTCTTTCTAAGAAAAGCTCTAATTATAAAAAGAAGAAGATGTATTATGAAAGAAAACACTTTTTTCTTAATTGGTTGATAGAAAGGGAAAATTATGAAAAAGGAAGATGTAATTATAAAAAAGCTCATTCAATTTTTTTTTTTGGAAACAAGATTTCTTTCTTTGTAAGAAAAGCCTCTCTAATTATACAAAAGAAAGATGTATTATGAAAGAAAACACTTTTTTCGTAATTGGTTGATAGAAGGGGAAAATTATGAAAAAGGAAGATGTAATTATAAAAAAGCTCATTGAAATGTCTTATTTAAAAAAGAAATATTTTAAAAAAAAATTTGAGCAAAAGATAATATTTACTAGGGCTTTTTGCATCCATACCCTTACATTATGGAATATTTATATTTATACCCCTACATTTTTTTATATTTGTATATTTTCTTCTTTATTATTGTAATTGTTGCATTTGTACACCCGACGTTAAGAGATGCAAACATTGTTACTTATTTTTATTGAATGGCTATAATACCACTTTACTTAATAAGTGTTATTTGGCCTTCATCCTCTTATGTTATCGTTTTTTTTGCTTGCATTAATATTCCTCTATTTGCCAAATTTATTGCCTCTTACCCTTAATGATATATTATATATTTTATTTGTAAAAAAATAAAAACAATCTCATAATATAAGTTCTTATATTTATTAAAATGTAAAGAAGATATAAAGTATATTTTTATATCAAAATAAATATTTATAACCCGAATCCATTTGATTTTAAACGAATTAAGTAAGCATTTTTTAGGTATTAATACCTTAGACCGAGTAGAGTCGCGTTGAGTTATAAGAATTTATTTAGCATTTCCATTACATTTTAATAGAAAAAAAAGAGTGCATCGTGTGGCTTTTAACAAGGTTTTAAGTCTCGGGATCAGGGATCAGATCGATTCCAATCCAGACCAACGATATTATAATAATCTAAACTAAAATAATAGGGTTGATATGTAATTAATAAAAGTATAAAGATTAATTTAAAATTTTAGTCAGTTAGCTACAGGTTTGACTTTGACTGATTGTGATTGGTGGAATGTAATAACATGAACTTTTATAGGAATTTATTTGTAATTAATTAAAATATAGGGGTAATTTAAAATTTTAATAAGTTAGCTTACATTTTGACTTTGACTGTTTGTGATTGGTGGGTTGCACAATGGGAAACTAAAGTGCTTCACACACAATTATAACCTTTTAAGTTATAATGTGTAACTAATATATGTAGGGACATCTAAA
>JAUPMG010297013.1:0-17110 GCA_031762675.1 Pachysandra terminalis | reverse complement strand
ATTTTACTCGATATACTTGGGTTTTTTTTATGCATCACAAACATGAGACCCAAAACCACCTTAAATCCTTTTTTGCCTACGTCCAAACACAATTCAATATAAGAGTGCAACAAATATGAGTGGACAATAAGGGATAATTTGAAACCATGAAATTTTCTTTCCGAGAAAATGGGATCATTTATCAACACTCTTGAGTCTACACACCACAACAAAATGGTGTTGTAGAACGCAAGCACCGTCACATTCTTGATACCACTCGAGCTTTGACATTTCAAGCCTATCTTCCCATTCGGTTCTGGGAAGAATGCGCTCTTACAGCTGTCTACCTCATCAATCGTTTTCCCACTAAAGTCTTTTCCAACCATACACCTTTTGAAAGACTATACTCCAAGTTACCCTCTTACTCACATATACGAGTGTTTGGTTGTCTTGCCTTTGCCACCTCAGTGAAACCTTCTACCAAATTTGATCCCCGCGCACGTAAATGTATTTTTTAGGCTACCCCAACAGCCAAAAGGCTTATAAATTATATGACCTTGGCAATCACACAATTTTCACTTCCAGATATGTCACCTTCCATGAAAGTAACTTTCCCTTTCAAATCCCTTCTTCACCACCAACCTGCCGCACACATCCAACCGGCTCGATCTTACCCATTCCATCCGACTCGATTGATGGATTTACTCCACTTCATTAAGCCAATACCAACCCACCATCCGACCCATCTCCTCCGCCTCCACTAACTCCTGTTCCACTCACCTCAGCAACTCCTCCTCCTTCTGAACATGTGTCCCCCATCGCACCACCACTCCACCACTCTCAACATCACAAGACACCATCGGTTCTCCTCAAAGATTTCATTTGCTCCTAGGTTACACTACCCTCTACCAATTGTTCATCATCTTCGTTGTCCAATTGCACCAAAGGTACAAGATATCCCCTTTGTAATTTTGTTTCCTACAAACGTTGCTCACCGTCACATTTTTCCTTTCTTTCCAACATTAGTAGCGATGTGGAACCTACTACGTTTTCAAATGCCGCTGGTGATCCCAATTGGCAACACGCTATGCAAGCCGAGTTGACCGCCTTAGAATCCAACAACACTTGGATTCTCACCTTTCTTCCTCCCGGCAAGAATCCCATTGGTTGCAAATGGGTATACAAGATGAAACGTCGCTCCAACGGAACCATTAAGCGTTATAAATCCCGTCTTGTGGCTAAGGGATACATTCAAACCGAGGGCATCGACTACCATGATATTTTTTCTCCCACTGCAAAGATGCTTACGGTTTATTGCCTTCTTGCTATTGCTGTTGCGTGTCAATGGACCCTTAATCAGCTTGATGTGCATAATGCATTTCTTCATGGGGATCTGCATGAAGAAATTTACATGTCCCTTCCTCCCAATGTTCAGCGAAAGGGGGAGAATTTGGTATGTTGCCTCAACAAGTCGTTATACGGCCTCAAACAAGTTTCACGACAGTGGTTTGCAAAGTTTACTGAAGCTATTCAAGTCGCTGGTTTTGTTCAATCCAAAGCAGATTATTCTCTCTTCACCCACAAAAGAGGGAAATCCTTTACAGCCCTATTAATTTATGTGGACGATATTTTGATCACATGCAATGATGATAAGGCCATTCAATCTCTCAAACATTTTTTACATACCAAGTTTCGGATCAAAGACCTTGGGGATCTCAAATATTTTTTGGGAATCGAAGTATCACAATCCAAAACGGGTTTATGTATTTCTCAAAGGAAGTATTGTTTAGACATACTTCGAAATGGCGGTACATTGGGAGTGAAGCCTGTCACTTTCCCTATGGAACAAAATCTCAAGCTCTCTGATTCTGGTGATCTCCTCAAGAACCCATCTCGATACAGAAGGTTGGTGGGTCGCCTAATTTATCTCACTACCACGAGGCCCGACATCAATTATGATGTACAAGTGTTAAGTCGATTCATGCATGAGCCACGCAAGCCCCATATGGATGTTGCACACAGGGTATTGCGTTACCTCAAACATGCTCCAGGACAACGGCTATTTTTTTCCTGCAGAAAATGAGTAAAAATTGCAAGCCTACTGTGACTCAGATTGGGGAAGATGTCTAACTACTAGAAGATCAATTACAGGGTACTGTGTGTTCTTGGGCAAGTCCTTAATTTCCTGGAGAACTAAACGACAGAAGACAGTTTCGTTATCTTCAGTGGAATCTGAATATCGATCTATGGCGAGAACTTGCTTTGAGATCTCTTGGTTAAAAAATTTGTTGAATGATTTGCAAGTCACTCAAACTGATGCTAAGTCACTTCACTGTGATAACCAAGCAGCTTTGCACATAGCTGCAAATCCCGTATTTCATGAAAGAACTCGGCACATAGAGATGGAATGTCACTTTGTTAGAGATAAAATTCAAGATGGCTCGACGATCATTACAAAGTATGTTACTTCATCCAATCAATTGGCGAACATATTCAGAAAACCTTTCGGCAATTTTGGTCAAGTTGGGAGTTCTTGACATTCACTCTCCAACTTGAGGGGGAGTGTTGAGAATCCTTAGATTTAGGAGACGTTTACCTTAGATTAAGGAAACATTTACTACCATTGTGGGATGATATATTCTTTGTATATATTCCTTTTGTGTACCTTAACTGTAGGAAACGTTACATAACTCTACGACCCATCTTCGGGAATACTTCATGTATAAATATCTGTAATACGTCAATGAGAAAAATGCATTCACAGAATATCTTGTTTTACATTATTTTTGCAAGCTAAATACCATACTAAAGGTTTGAGGGATGCCCATTGTTAGCAAAACTCCGTTTAAAATTCTATTTTAAGATTTTTCAACAAAACATGTTTTGATGCTTGAGCCTTTTAAACTCTGTTTAAAGTTTTATGCATGGAAAAAAAATGCTTACTTTTCATAAAATTATTAAACACGCTTTTTAGATTTTACATTTAGAACTTTTCAGAAGAAAAAGAATTATTGCCATTCCTTTTTAGATATGAGAAAAATAAATATTTTTATTCTTTTTTTTATTCAAGGATTTATTAAACCTTTTATTAGTTTTTATCTATTGATAATATTAAAGTTTCTTGTAGCAGTGAATGTAAATTATTCAGAATTATAATTAGTTTCTACACTAATACTACAATATTTTTTTAAATTTATTAGTATTAATTGATTGTTTTACTTATATGTTCACGTTTCTTTTTTTTATTATTATTATTTTGGATCACTCCAACAATTTAATCAAAATATTTTTTTTTTACATTTTTCACTTTATTGACTACTTTTTTTACTTCATTTTTTTTTATTAAAGATCGTATTAAACTTGATATTTTACGATCTCATTTTTTTACTGTATCACGCTTCGCTAACAATGATTATGACCAAACTACAGGAAGTATCAAGTAATTCACTCTTTCTTAAGTGAAACCATTTTAAAGATCAATACTTTTACTTTCTGGAACAATGGCCTCTGACTCTTACTCAGAAAGGTCCATTTATAAGTTAGGGTTTCATAATGCTATTTGGTTTGCCTCTGCAGGAAGATCGGGTGGATTATGGATCCTATGGGAGAATGGCTTCAATCTCTCCATTATCCAATATTCATCATGGGTTGTTCATGCTTCTGTCTCTACTATAGATGGTCAACAATGGTTCATTTCCTTTGTTCATGCCCATTCTTGCTTAGGTAAACAAATATCTCAATGGGGTGAATTGAGAATTCTTGGACGCTCTCTCTTCCTCCCTTGGCTGGTGTTGGGTGCCTTCAACATTCCTACATCCTCTATAGACAAGCGTGGAGGTTTACCTCTCAGAGTAAGTTATTCTCAACCTTTCATTGATATGATACTAGATTTTAATCTCTCTGAACTTGTCTATAAAGGTCCTAATCACACTTGGTCTAACGGGAGACATGGCTCTGCTCGTATTTTGGAACGTATGAAGTCGCCCAACACCAGCCAAGGGAGGGAGAGAGAGCGTCCCAGAATTCTCAATTCATCGCATTGATATTTTTGCTTAGCTAAGCAGGAATGGGCATGAACAAAGGAAAAGAACCATTGTTGACCATCTATAGTAGAGACAGAAGCATGAACAGCCCATGATGAATGTTGGATAATGGAGAGATTGAAGCCATTCTCCCAAAGGATCCAGAATCCACCCGATCTTCCTGCAGAGGAAAACCAAATAGCATTATGAAACCCTAACTTATAAATGGACCTTTCTGAGTAAGAGTCAGAGGCCATTGTTTCAGAGAGTAAAAGTATATCCGGTCTGTGACATTTGAGAAGCATCCTAAGATGCCGTTTTGTTGAGGGTTGACCAACCCCTCAACAATTCCAGGCTAAATCATTCCCAACCTTTCATTGATATGATACTAGATTGTAATCTCTCTAAACTTGTCTATAAAGGTCCAAATCACACTTGGTCTAACGAGAGCATGGCTCTGCTCGTATTTTGGAACGTAGTGATAAGGGTCTTGCAAACCCTGAATGGATTGATCTTTTCCCTAATTCTATCGTTCTCCACAATCCGATTCTTGGATCGAATCACTGCCCCCTACTGATAAATACTTTCCTAAGTCTAAATTTAGGGAACGACCTTTCCGATTTGAGGCGTTGTGGATTGAAGGAGTGGACTGTCCTTCTATAGTTAACAACTCTTGGCATGTTGGTAGTAGTTCTAACGCTCTTATAAGCCAAAAAATGTCTTCCTTAGCTAAGGACCTTAAGGAAAGGAATAGAGATAGAGTTGGTAATATCCATTCAAAAATTCTGAATTTGCATCATAAAATTCAGCAAATTCAAAGTCTACCTGATTTTGTATCTAATCTGAACATTCAATTAAAGGAAAAGGAACTTCAAGCTCTCTATTTTTTGGCTCTTAAGCAACAAGAAATTTTGTGGGCCCAAAAATCCAGAGTATCTTGGTTGTTTGCGGGTGACCTCAACACGAAGTTCTTTCACTTATCTACTTTGATTAGACGTAAAAAAAAAATTGATCACCTCTCTCAAAGATAAAAACCTGCTTGAAGTGCACACTCAAGACAAAATTGACCAGGTTTTCATTTATCATTTTACTGAGTTGTATGCTGAACCTGAACCTGCCCATTTTCTTCTTCCATCCTTGGTTACTCATATTGTAACTCCTTCTGATAATGTTAGGCTTCTTTCACCTGTTACAGAAGATGATATTATCCAAGTTATTAACCAACTTGGTCAACTTAAATACCCTGGGCCTGACGGTTTTCAAGGCATTTTTTACAAAAAATTTTGGGATGCGGTTGGATTTGATGTAATTAAAACAGTTCAGAACTTCTTCAGATTAGGCATTTTGGATAATGAAATTAATCATACTCATATTGCTCTTATCCCCAAGGTGCCTAACCCAAGATTTGCCTATGAATATAGACCTATTAGTCTCTGTAATTACATCTATAAAATCATTGCTAGGATCACATTAATCGTATGAGGCCTATTATGTCCAAGTTGGTTTCACCCAACCAAAGTGCTTTTGTGCCCAAATGCTCTATGCATGATAACATTGCCCTTGCCCATGAGATAATTCATACTGTTAACCAAAAGAAAAAGGTAAACAGGGTCTCTGTTCTCTGAAAATAGACCTTAGTAAAGCCTATGATAAGATTAGATGGGAATTTATTGAGAAATATTATCTCAGTTTGGTTTTGATGCTTTATGAATTACTTTAATTATGAAATGTATCTCCTATGTTTCATATAGCATCTTAATCAATGGCACTCCTGTGGGTTTAATCAACCCTAAAAGAGGGTTGAGACAAGGGGATCCCCTGTCACCATATATTTTCATTTTGGCTCAACAAGCTCTTTCATTAGCACTAGAAAAAGCCATGGACCTAAACCTCATTCATGGGATTAAAATTAGTCCTAGAAGTCCTGTTATGTTCCACTTAATGTTTGCTGATGATCTTCTTCTATTTGGTCGTGCTAATGAGATTGAATGTGGTAATATTAGAGACATTATCTCACAATTTTGTATTGAGGTTGGGCACTCTATTAACTCAGGGAAATCTGTTGTTTGTTCTAGTCCTAACCTTACTAGAATTGACAATAGGAGACTTGCTCACAATTTTGGTCTCTTGGAAGGCTGAATTACATTCATACCTTGGCATTCCTTCATTTTCTGGTCGTCTTTCAAAAAACCATTTTGTTGATCTTATTACTAAAGTTAGTAGCAGACTTTCTGGGTGGAAATCAAAAATTTTAAATCAAGCAGGGAAATGTACACTCATTAATTCGGTTTTAGCTGGTCAACCTCTACACTTAATGTCTACACTTAAATTACCAATTTCTATAGTTAACTAGCTTGATAAGGCTACTCGGGATTTCCTGTGGGACAAACGGGGCATGATCGTACTCTTCACACGATCAACTGGGATACTATTTGTAAACCCAATAGACTAGGGGGCTCAATGTTAAAAAACTAGAGAATTTAATGAGGCTTTTCTAGCCAAAAGAGTTTGGGCTCTGTATTCTGATCCTGATTCCCTATGGTCAAAAGCTGTCTCGGGGAAATATATTAGGAATGTTGGGTTTCTTGATATCAAGTCTTAGTCCTCGGATTCTGTCATGTGGAAAAATCTGTGTAAAGTGAAATACATTGTTCAACGTGGTTTGGGGTTGCTAATGGGAAAGATATTCCCATTAATAATACTAATTGGATTCCATATTCTGACTCCAACCCCAATCATAATTTACCTTCACATTTGAATGTTGTTGCTGATCTAATTGATCCTGTGAGCTGCTCATGGAATCACTGTATAATAGATTGTTGGTGGCCTCCTGTCACTGCTGAAAAAATTAAAGCTATTCCTCTCCACTCTGCTACAAATTCTGATAAGGTAATTTGGGCTCCGACTTCTTCTGGGTAAGTTCTTAGTCTCTTCAGCTTACAATCTATTATTTGATTATACTAATCCCACCAATGGTAACATTTTGTTGCAAGTTTGGCACCTTCCTTGCGCTCAAAAGGTCAAATTGTTCTTATGGAAATGTTTTAATAATGGTATTCCGACTTATGATTTGTTGAGTCGTGGACTTCATAGTCGGGTTGAGGACTGTGTGTTGTGTAATCAATCCATTGAAACTCCAATGCAGCTTTTTGCAATTGCAACTTTGCTAAAGCAAGCTGGTTTTCTTGTACAGGTGGACGAAATGATCATCTAAACTCTCTCCACTCGATTCTTGATTGGTTTACTTTACTCTTTTCCAGCCACACATTTTCCTACTTAATGAACTTAGTTGCAGCTACTGCCAATTTTATTTGGGCAATCTGGCTTACTCGTAATAGAACTATTTTTGAATGTTCTCCCCCAAACACTGAATATACTTCTACTTTATTTCATTCTCTACAGGCAGATACCCATTCACTGCTGGACATCAAAGCTCAATTAAGGGTCTCACAAATTAAAAGAAAAAAGAATTCATCAATATTCGGTGGTCTCGTCCTCAACATGGATTCATCAAACTTAACACAGATGGTGCTGCCCACGGTTTCCCAGGAGCGGCTGAATGGGTGTTGTATACAGAGATGACGATGGATGCTTCCTATGTGCTACTGCTCTCTACTTGGGGATTACTGAATCCCTTTTTTCTAAAGCTTTCACTCTTAAAGGTCTTACAATGGCGATGCATTCTGGTTTCAAAAAGCTTATTGTGGAATGTGATTGTTCTACTCTGGTGTCCATTCTCCACAATCCTCTTGAAGCTGCTCCATGGAGACTCCGCCCAATAATCTCGGACATTTCTTCTCTTAGTTCTTACTTTGATATCATTTCTTTTTGTTGTATATATAAGGAAGCTAACTCAGTAGCAGATACTCTTGCTAACTTTAGCTTAGATTTTATTTCTTGTTTTTGGTTTGATTCTCCTCCGGAAGTCATTAGCCATTCTCTCGCTGACGACTTTGTGGGAAAAACTACTTCTCGTTGTATTTTAGCTGTTACTTTTATCAAAAAAAAAAAAACATACATAAAAAGATAACTTCTTTTATAATTTTTTTTTTTTTTTTTGAAAAAACTACCTCTAGGCTTCAATTTTTAGGACATCACACCATTTTTTTTTTTATAAAATTGTTCGACACTCCTCTTCCTCATTGACCATATATCTTCACCAGTGTTAAATCAGCCTTAAAATTGAAGATTTTATAAAGGATATTTTAATATTTCTTGTATAAATATTTAATACATTTGATGATGGTTTTAAAACGAAGCATCACAAGGTGATTATAAGGCTTACTTTGTAAGCATCAGAATGTCATAAAATTTAGAACTGGATATCCAAAGACAATTTTCACAAAAAAGTCTACTATACCTTTCAAATAAATTTTGCAGCAAACACTTCGTATCAAGTTCAATAATCTTATCGTAGATTCAAAGGTAAATTAAAAGTTAGGAGGCTTATTTACGTATAGATTCATTTCCTGTTTAAAATGTATATGAGAGATCTAGTGGATGAATCAGGACCACAAGTGATTAACCCTTTGGTGTCACAGTAGAGGATCGTTCTCAACAGGTCCAGTCTGGACAGGCTGAGATGGTCTTGTGGTTGTCTGAAAGACTTAAAATGGAAGTTCTACATGAAACTATAGATACCTTTCACTTTGTATCAAGGGCAACCAATGATCCATCTTAGCTGCCAAATCCAAGAATACACAATCCCCAAGGAACAATATGTTGAGACCAACATAAGGGGTAGAAAGGGAAGTCTATTGCCAAGAAGGCAAGTGTGTAAAAACTGAACCCAAATCTCCAAAACCAATACACCCAACAGATAACTCTTCCCAACCCATCCAACAACCAATTCACCTTCCTTGGAAGCTGATAATACCATTTTGTGGGCTCTTTTCTGTCGGGATGCTGCTGCTTTGGCTGCTGCTGAGTTATTGCTGAACTGTGATGAAAAACCTGACCACATGAGAAGAGAGTGTAATAGCAGCAACAACACTTTTATTGGATACTCTTCAGCTTCAAATAGAAGAGGAAACAAAGAGTAACAGGACACTGCCAAGGGAAAGAAAATCCACATCAGCCTTCAAATTAGATTGCAAAGTCGGTCATTATCACACTGATGAATATAACACCATAATAAGTACACCTACAGACGCAACGATATCTCATACTTGCAGTGAATGAAATCCAAGACCTGATGAAAAAGGATTCCAGATGGGGGGATTTGGGTTGAAATATATTTCAGAGAATGCAGTGAGCAGAAATGATAAAATAAGCTTCAGGGTAGTTGTGTTTAAAAATACCATGGCTCTAAACTCGATATATCTATATCTAATTAATACACCCAAATTCAACCAATGTCTCACAAGTCGCAATAACAATGGACAAAGATCAGTTCTATTGTGGGATCTCCACAATTCAGTTCTTCTGCACCATCACAAAACAAAGTTCCAGAGAGAAGTAAATCTACCAAATGGATATAGGTTATCTAGTTGGGCTTAGTTGATCTGCAAAGGAAATAGTATTGACAACGTTTCAGAACCACTAACTTGTGTTCTATGTGAATGGTTTAAACACCATTCTATTAATTCATTCCCCTATTACAGAAAAAACCTCCTCCTAGCGTGTTTTATTTTATCCAAGAGAATGTAATTTCTATGTAGAATACAAGTGTAAGATAGGATATTCTGATAAGCACATGTTCCTCAGGTGATTAGAGAAAAGAAAGATGCAAGGAAAAAACAAAGGAAAAAAAAAATGCATTCATAAAAGGCAAGGCACATGTCACCAAAAGATATCTTCCAAAAATAAAAAGATTAGTAACTAGAAAAAACAGGGAACAAATAAAGTTAAGAAAAATAGGAAGGAATATTACAGGACAATTTCAGCCGGTACTTCCTTGGATAGCAAAAGGAAAATGTGGCAATCATGTGCATCAGGTGATTAGAGAAAAGAAAGATATGAGGACCAAAAACAAGGAAGGCAAAAATAAAGGGGGACAAAAGAGCATGAAAAATGTTAATCTATAATAGATGATGCATTCATAAAAGGCAAGGAAGAAGTCATCAAAGGAAATAAATCTTCTAAAATAAAAGAAGATTCAGCAACTAGAACAACTAGGAAAAAAAAAAAAAAAAAAGTTAAGAAAAATATGCAGGATTATCACAGAACAAATGGCAGACCGTACTTCTTGGATGGACCTCTACCACAAATGAATTAAAGAGTTCCTTAAAAGGGATTAAGTAAAAGAAAAATCATTACCTATTGAAAGTAAAAAATAATGCTTCGCATCCTCCAGGCTGTGGATCGCAACAATGGCAAGGGGGATTACAAAATGAAGAGATGCTTTCTCATGAACATGCCACCCAAAAAGAAAACCACAGGTGTAAGCATAGGCTACCCATCTTGTAATCATGTCTGGCCGCGGCTCTCTCCATATCTTAATAAGACAGGGAGATAAAGCGATCAGGACCATCACGAAGGTTGTCAATGGGGTGATCTGACATTTGATAGATTCAAACATGCAAAACAAATTTTATTGTGAGAATAATTTCCAAATGGAAGCAAAGTAATTAAGGATGCAGAGTCCAATACAACTCATGAACCAGAACATGTCTAAGTGTACATGTAGTCTTCAATGTAAAGTCCAGACTGACTACTGACTAAGTGAATCAAGAATAGGTAAAACCAACCATTTACTAGAAGAGATTAATGGAGAATGAAGTACTGAAACAAGTTTGGTGTCCATCATTTGGATCTTACACAAGGAACTAAATATGGTTACCTTAGGAAGAACAGCGAAAGGCGAGGAGTCTCCCACTAGCCCACCAGTGAACGAAGCGGACGGCGCTAGGATGTTGAACCCCAGTTTTGCGAGCAAGAAAGCAAGCCCTTTATCTAAAATAATGTAAAATACCCAGAAATTGGGAGCCCAATATGCATGACAGAGTCCCCTGCCAAAAGGAAACATGCGACGGAGGACTTGTTGAATCTGCAGGAAAATAAATAAATCATAAATACTTGATGGCAGGCTCTCTAACTCAAGAATGGAGGTCCCAGGTTCGAGTCACCGGGCTTACCTGATATATGGTCCTTGTGGGTGGGCTCAAGTATCAGGGGTTTTACCCTATCCCCACTAACTGGGGTTGGGGGTTCCACGTCACCAAAAAAAAAAAAAAAATATGTTCAATCTGAAATTTTCTAAATAAAAGCCAGCAAGTAGAATTTAGAAGATAATCACAACTAATCAACTGATAAGACAATTGCTTCAGTGTAAATGTATCATGCCTGCCCTTCCCAGTGGCAAAGCAATTCTCAGTTGCAAATTTGGTATTAAGAGGTCTCTTACCTAAATTTGTTTTATATCTAGAGGTAAGAGAATCTCCAAATATTTTTCTTATTAATGAAAGCCTAAGGGTTGTCATCATTCCAGAGCAGTTCTACCTAGGGTTTTCCCATTTCCCTAGAAATTTTAAACTTTGATCAGAAAATCAAAATCACCAAGGGCTGAAAAAAATTGGATCATCCACCACTAATAGAATCTCTAAAAATCCCAAGTACTCAAAAGACATAACCTATCAATAGAATTAATATTAACAGGATTTTCCACAAATTACACTCAACTGCATTCACTCAAGTAAGAAAAGAGTGGAAAAGAAAATAATGTCCAATCCATGAGGTATTACTTAAAAAATTCTCCCCTAGGATTGTTGCAGTAAGGGCTAATGAACCATGCAAAGATCGATTGTCTAAATACTTGAGGATGTTTCTTCATAATTACTCATTCCTTTCTTGCCATATAGGCCTTGAGATTGTAAGAGGGATGGATCACTAAAGATCAATGCTATATAATAAGACCCAGAGAAGATCACCCAAGATAATGAAACAGTTCAAAATCATGACGCAAGGGGTCAAAGATGTTGATCATTTCTTGAACAATTTTTTCATAAATGTAGAGTGTACTGCTCTTTTGGAGAAAGCTGCAAGTGTTGATCCTCTTGAGAATAAGGGCATGTTTGGCATTACTTCTTTGAGCATTGGAAGTGATTCCTGGGCCTAAAAGTGCTTCGCCATTCGGTAAGAATTGCTTCATTGGATTCTGATTCTATGGATGCTATTGATCATGGTTTATAGTCACGGTAACAGAGACTGAACAGGGCTGGTATCTATCTCTACCGGCAGTACGGTTCAGTATCGGCTGGTCCATCAATCCAGGTCTGATACAAAAGGTATGGACCAGCCAGTGTCTGGTTGGATTCAAAGATATTATTTTCTTTTAAACAAAATCCTAAAAAATTTAAAATGTTGAACTGCCAACTAATTTTTTCAAAAAGTGCCTAAATAAATAAAGATTAGCTACTTAATGTAAAATCCCTACCAATATTGTATATCGTTACTTGTAGATATCAATTTTAAATAACAAGTTCATTTATACAAATAATAACATCAAAATATTGATGCAAGGATATAGTCCAAATCCATGCAACTTAAATTTTAACATTGTTTGGAACCTATAAGCACATTTTATGTCATATTATATTACATTTTCATATTAAAATATAATAAAGTTCCAACTTTTAATATTAAAATACTTGAAAATAAATCTGAAATATAAAAAAAAAAAAAAAAAACCCCATACCATCTTCAATCACTTGACTCTCTCTCTCTCTCTCTCTCTCTCTCTTCTTTTTTTTTTTTTTTTTTTTTTGTGCTTCGGCATGCATGCTATTAAGTTATGCTGTATGTAGACTTTGAGTCCTCCAGTAATAAATGCCATAAAAGGATTCAAAGTATCCAAATTAGTAGAAAATACAAACCTACTGAAAGAGAAATGCATATGAAACATAAGGAAAAGAAGCGGATTGGCATAGCAACTAACCTGGCCAAGGTGCCAAAGCACCTTGTACCCAGTCCAAGATGGGTCGGTGGCCACCCTGCCTAATATTCTACTAGTTCTTTCCTACTTTCAGTGAATCATGGACACATGTTCCAGGCTTCAACAAAGAATTAATTGACATTGAACTTTGGCATGTGTTCAATTTGCATACTTGGCTGACTTTTGGTGATTTGGGCACATGGATTTTTAACACACATGCACCTTCACATAAGCGTCCGGCAAGACTGAACACTAAATACATGTTATGACTCACAAGATTAATTATGGTGATATAGTATTATTGTGACTATTATTATTGGGAGACTTATTGCATTTGCTAGAGAGGAGATATCCGTCTCAGGTGGGAGACGTTATAATTGGGTTACGAGATGTGGAGGCTACATGCAAGGGAGTTCTTGATAATCAGATTAGACTCCAGCACATCAACCCAAGGTCTGGGAAATTCGGACAGATCAATGAATAAGTGAGTCGACCCGCAAACCCAAAATCAAGAGGATGTCTCCTTAGAGATTAGGTAAGTGTTATCATGAAGAGATAAGGATTCTTGGCTGAGGGACTAAGCCTATAAAAAACTCACATCGCTTTACTTGAAGGGAGACAACTTGGTGAGTTGACAACCTGGTAAGAGAACAACATTCTTGCCCGAGAACTCTCTATACAAGAACACCTGAAATCTGAGAATTCTCTGCAAAGAATATTTCTCACTGGTAAAAGTGAAACCACCAGAAAAGCAGAGATTTAGAGGAAACTTGAGATTGAGGGATTATACTACCGTGGGATTTTAAGAGAGTTGAAGTGGTGTCCGTATTTGTCTAAGTATCTCCCTTTCCTGGCCTTAGACATCGTTTACCTGCCAGGCCTTCTCGAGTCATCTCGCTTTGGTTTTGACAAGCAACAACAGGGAACGGCCGTGTCATTGCCTCTCCTACTCATTCTTACAGATCACTGGCCACCTCAGCAGCTTTTCGACCACATCATCTTTGCAAGAAGACACCCGCATAGGTTAAGATGGTTTGGGCAAGTAAAATGTAGACCTAGGGAGGCAGTGTGAGAATCTGCTAGGGCAGTGTGAGAATATGCTAGGGACATTGAAATATGTATATCTATATATATACATATTGAAATGATTTGGCGGGGAATATGCTAGGGGCTAGAAGAATTAGATACGCATAATCTATCAGAAGATATGATTTTTCACAGATTGGGTGGCAAAATAACGTTCATGTTGCGACCCCAACTAGTTGGGATAGGGCCTTTTGCTCTTGTTGTATTAAGCACTTTTAAAGGGCTAAACTAGCATAACTCATTGAATCACAATCAGAATCTTTTTGGTTTTAAACCACAACTCACTTGTGAACATTATGGAGATAAAGTTCCAAATTGCAAGTCCTATAGGGACTCTGAGACACATCACATAACCCGGCTGATCCATACATCTAAGAAAATTCCCCGCCAAATCATTTCAATCACAAACAATGCAAATCTTCAATACATTGGATACTAAAACATGGTCTAAGAAGGAAAAAAAAGTTCCTAACCTGTAAAGAAAAAGGGGAAAATGTAACGAAGAACCTAAAGATCATAAATATCATGTCAATCAAGGAAGAAAAAATACAATAAATACTGAAATTTGTTAAGGATATCAGTTCAAGTTCAGTTAGTTGATATGTCATAGGAGTGTATCATGTGTTCTTTTCAAATTTTGAATTGTTGTTAAGAGTCCACAAGTTAGGGAACTCATCTTGTATAACAAATATATAAATCAAACAACTCCCACAAACATGGTGAGAAAGCCTTTGTCTCGTATCTACTCTTTAATCTTCACATTGTATAGAGCCTAATTGAGCTACATCAATATCTGCAAAAATCAGTTCTTCTTTCTCTTCTGTTCTAATGACTAACTCACTTTCATCAGTCGGAAATATTCAACATCATGTCTCTATTAAGCTTGATAGGGGCAATTATCTCCTTTGGAGATCTCAGTTCCTTCCCATCTTGAGTGCTCATAATCTGTTGGATTTTGTCAATGGTGACTTCCTTTGTCCATCTCGTTTTACTCCACATCATGACAATACTTCATATCCAGAAATTAATCCAGCCTTTATTCATTGGCAATGTCAAGATCAATTAATTCTTAGTTGGCTTGTTTCCTCCTTAACCGAAGGAGTACTTTCCCATGTGGTTGGTCTTTCTACATCTCGAGAAGTATGGCTTTCTATTGAAAAGATGTTTGCATCACAATCAAGAGCTCGTATCATGCAGTTAGGTCTGCAACTACAAACGTAATGAAAAGGTACTATGTTAATGGATGACTACCTTTCAAAAGCTAAGTCTCTTGCCGATTCTCTTGCTGCAGTTGCTCACCACCCTGTTCAGGACTATGATTTAATCCTCTGTGAGCATGAGTACGAGGCCTTGGTGACTTCTGTCACTACATGAACTGATGATTCCCTTCATCTGCATGATCTCTACAATCTACTTTTTAGTCAAGAACTTCGAATGGAGCAAGCTCATTCCCTTTCCACCACTTATATTCCATCTGTCAATGTAGCAACTCGTCAGTCCTCTAATCAGTCTCACTCCAATCATCAAAGGCAGCACAACCAGCCTCAAACTCGAGGACGTGGTGATGGTCGACCACCTTTCCACAACAATGGACATAATGTTTTGTCCTCTTCTTCTCCTATTTCATGTTAGTTATGTATCAGACAGGGCTGCAGTGCCTTACAGTGATACGATCGTTTTAATCATGTTGTTCAAGGGAATTCCTCCACTGCAATGTCTGCTTATCTTGCTTCACCAAACTGGTATCATTCGGATTCTGGGGCAACAAACCATCTTACTACAAATCTCAACAACTTATCCACGGGTTCAGATTATCAGGGATCAGATCAGATAAGGGTTGGAAATGATGCAACTTTGAAAATATGGCATATGGGTTCTTTTACACTTCAAACTCCTACTTCTTAATTTACCCCTCATAATCTCATGCATGTGCCTCAAATATCTAAAAACCTTCTCTGTTCATCAATTTACTACTGATAATGATGTGGTTTTTCAGTTTCATCCCAATTTTTGTCTTGTTAAGGACTATCAAACCGGGAAGTAACTTTGTCAAGGATGGATTGAGGGTGGATTATATCAGCTACTGGTAGGAAATAAGAGTGCCAGCAAAACGATGGTGCCTTCAGCATATGTTGGAGAACGTGTTTCTTCCACAGTCTGGAATCACCGTTTCGATCATCCCCACAGCAAGATTGTTCAGCAAATTATCTCCAATAATGTTCTATCAGTCACCAAGGATAAGGCTACTCACATTTGCACAACATGCCAATTATGAAAAAGCCATCGTTTACCATTTTTCTCTTCAATTTTTGTATCATCTGGCCTACTGGATTTAATTTATATTGATGTTTGGGGACCAGCTCCTGTAACTAGAGGTGTAACTCGGTTTGGTTTGGGTCGGGTTGACCTTAACCCAACCCCAAACTGACCTCCCAAAAGGTCAACCCAAACACCAAACCGATTTGAAACACAAACACCAACCCAACCCAAACTTGCAGTTTAAGTTGGGTTGGGTCGGGTTAATTCGGTTGATAAGCACAATCACAGCTTGAGTCGTACATTTGGACTTAAACCAACCAGTGAACTGTGAAAAGAGAAAAACGCTAACTCCTCTTCCTGAGACTAAAGAAGGACGGATTCTCTAATATTGAATGAGCAACTTGACTTTTAAAATTTAAAGCAAGGGGCTTAATTAGAAATAGCAGAAGTTTAGAGGGATTTCTATAAACACGTAAATTCTAAAATTTACATACTATGTATATTCAAGGAATGCAATGTCGGTGACATGTTGCCCGTGTCGCCATTTCCGAAGGTGGCGATACGACATATGGGTCTTATGTCATTTTGGGGCGACTTGAGAGACATGTCGGCGACATGGGCGACATGTCAGCAACATGTCAGTGACACGAAAGCGACATGGGCAAAATTTTCAGTTTTCTTGATTTTTTTTTTTAAATTAAAAAAAAGTTAGATATTTGTTTTTGCATTTTTTTGATGTATTTAGACACTACTTAGGGTTGTTTAAAACTTGGAGGGAAAACCAATCAAAAATCCCACATTTCCCCAGATTTCTCCATCATTTCCCCCATATTTCCCTTTTCCCCCTCATAGATATGCCACTTGATTTCTAGTTTTATATATCTTTTAATCG
>JAUPMG010297012.1:0-31226 GCA_031762675.1 Pachysandra terminalis | reverse complement strand
TACACTAGGGTGAGCAATAGCTTCTTGAAGAAGCTAAGTTTAAGAAAAGAAGAAAGAGAAGAGAAGAGAAGAAGAAGAAAAAGAAAAGAAGAAAAGAGGAAGAAGAGTAGAAGAGCTTCAAGATCAAGCTTGGAATCGGAGTTTTGCGTAAAAAAAAACAGGTAAGTCTATTTTGCAATTTTAAAAGGATGTTAGGGTTTTTTGTATGGTTAGTTTGCACTTTTGATGGATTTATGGTTAGTTTGCACGTTTGATGGATTTATGGTTAGTTTGCACATTTGATAGATTTATGGTTAGTTTGCACATTTGATGGATTGATTGAGGCCTTGGGAAAGTTGAGAAAACCTAAGAAATGCTTTGGAAAAGTATGGGTGTTTGTTTGTTCTTTGAGCTAAAATTTGGTTAAATATTATTCTTTGGTTTAATTGATGTTTATAGTTTAAACCTGAACTTGTGTAGCTAGTTCACAGGTTCTGGATGATTGGACAAAACTGTGTGGAGTTAGGTATTTGCACTTTGATGTTCAACAGAAATGACAGAATTTTTCTGGGCGCTAAGCGACCTTTCGATGCGCCGAATAGGCTGCCGAACCATCTTCGGCACACCTTTGGTCTGCCGAAAAACTCATTGCCGAAAAGGTCGCCGAGGCGGGGTTTAGGTTAGCCGAAGCACCCCTAATGTATTTGAATTCTTTCTGTACATGAATTACTGAATGTGGATATTATAATGACTTCGGAAAACAACTGGTCTCTACGATCGATCACACTATGTGCGATCAAATGACTGTGCATCTGGAGGTTTATTTGAAGGCCTTGTTTGGTATCGTTTGTAGGCCTGGTTTGGCAAAGTTTGTTAATATAATGCGTAGTTAATTTTGATGACTTGTAAGGAGATCAAATGGTTATTTTAGCATACTCAAAGCTGGTTAGAGTTGTAAATTCAAAACAATGGGTGGAGGCATTAAAGGATTATTGAGGTTTTGTATAGATTGTATGGAACATGAATTTGTTGGCTTATAGTTTCATCCTCTTGGGTTGCTAAGGATTCTAGGTTAGATTTTATCAAGTGATGTCAAAGATCTCAAAGCTTTCAAAGATTAATAGAAATGGAAGGGATTGATGGTATAAATGTGGTCATGTAGTGTTTGTGAGGTTGCTAGATTGTTTGTTTTGCATTGTTAGCATTGTTGTTCAGTTGCACGCAGGTTTGCTTTCTAGCAGAAAATTCTGGGTCTTTGCGATCGATCGCACCATCTGTGATCGAGCACAAATGAGATCGATCGCACCAGGTGTGATCGGTCGACTGTGAAGTTCGATGCCTGTTTGCTAACTTGGACGACTAGTTGTTATCTTTAATTTGTTTGATTTAAACCAAGGTGTGGAAGATATGTAAGAACACCAAAAAGAATATTCTAGCATAAACAACACAGTAAATTGAACCCCCTTTTGTGTTCTGTACATGTACGAAGTATGTTAACTTTTCCACTTATGAATTAGCATGAGTACGTAAATTGGATATTATTTTGTTTTGGTTTATAAACTTGATATTGGTGCGTTCATGTAGCTGGATGTGTAGGAAATCTACTGAAATCAGTTATGTTTGACTTAACATAATCTATGATGCTAATTGATCACTTTATGTTATTGATTTATGTGGCATTACTTGAGTTTGTTGATTAACTCATTATATATGTTGATGCATTCATGTAGTTTGAGTGTAGTAAGGTAATCATGCATTAAAGGCAATGCATTCATGTGGTCCTTGTGAGGACTAAGACTACCCGTACTCCTCAAAGTCTATATAGTGAATAGAGGATGGTCGAAATTAGAAAGAAATGAGAACGGAATGGGAAGGAGATTCCATGAAATTCCACGAATGAGAAATTGTATCTTTATGATGTTCCGACATGATGGACTATATGTGTATGAGACGTGATGAGATAAGGGTGAGGGATTAGCTACCCTGATAGCCTAGAACACCTATATGTACTCTTATGAAAGAAGTCTACTTGATATATTGTGAGTGACTTGCTATAGAGGGATTGCGTGAGAATAGTCTCTCCCCTCGACCCCAAACAGAAAGAGAGGTGCTGAAGTCTCAAGTGGTTGAAAATCCCGTAAACCATGATTGGCCCCATGGTCAGTAGTAGTTCTAGGTCTATGTTGGAGACTGTGCACTAGAGGGATTTTCCTAGTGTTTCAATTTACTACTGGGTCTGGCGTGGCACTCCACTATATAATATGATCAAGTCATGCATTCTTGCATTCACGTGATTGTCAGGCCATCATGATTGGTCTTATTATTCTGTTCATGTCATTGCACGTAATGAACCTACCTTGCATAGAGCATGGCATAGCATGCATGACCATATGAAAATTTTGATATTCTTTTATTTTTTGCACTATATACTTGCTGGGCCGTGTAGCTCAGGCCTTTGGCCTTTAACATTTCAGGTAGCAGGATTAAGGCAATGAGATATTATCTTTTGGATGCGACTCCGATTTATGGTAAGTTAATTCCAAAAATTATTAGATCTACTTCAGATATTTATCGATATGATTGATATGTGGCCCAATTTTATCTATTTTTTTGTATATTTATTTTCCGCTGCGGACCTACTGTTATCTTCTGGATTGGGGGGTGAGAGTCACGATTTGGAATTCAGGGCTACCCTTGTGCTGTCACGAGTGGGGTCCTGGAATTCAGATCGTGACAATCCATGCCCCTATATTTATCAAATTTATTGCTTTTGTACCCTTAATGATATATCACATATTTTAGTTGTGAAAAAAAAAACCCTCAATACAAGTTCTTATATTTGTTAAAATGTAAAGAAGATATAAAGTAGGCATTTTATTAGGTATTAATTCCTTAGATTGAGTAGAGTCTGGTTGAGTTTTGAGAATTTGTTTTATATTTCCATTACATTTTAATAGAAACACTTATTTATAAAGTTATCTTAATCATTTTATAAAAAAAAAGAAAAAGAAAAAGGAATGCATCATACAACTTTTAACATTGAGTGTATGCACAGTTGTGATAAAAATAAGGGTATGGATGCAAAAACTTTGATAACGTAAAGGGATGAAAGCAAAATAACACTTATTAAGTAACAGGGTATTATAAGCATTCAATTAAAACAAGTAAAGGAAGTTTGCATATTTTAACGTCGGGTGTATAAATGGAAAATTAAGATAATAGAGTGGGATAAATATAAATATAAAAAATATAGGGGTATAAATACAAATACACCATAATATAAGGGTATATAGATGCAAAAAGCTTAAATTTTTTTAAATAATATGTTACCTATAAAATTAAGTTGCAAGTAGATTTTGTTATATGGTGAAATTCGTGTATTTCTTGGATGGGGCAAGGCTTTGTCAAGTTTGAATAGAACTCGATATGCCCACTATAGTAGGGCTAGCAATTTAAGCCCGACCTGTTTATGCCTGATGAGCCCGCTCAGTTTAAATTGGGCTTAGGCCCGAGTTTTGGGCCTGCGGACTTGTCAAGCTTGATTGTATAGAAGCCTGAAGTACTTGGAGCCGTGCTTGGGCTCAGCATGTATAAGTCCGGCCCAACCCAATTTTATTACCATGCATTTATAATACTATAGGTTTAACATATTTCAAGCTATTTCATCATATCCTAATTGATTTTATGATTTTTTTTTTTTTTTTTGTATTTTTATTGAAAGTGTGAAGAATTTGTAGCAAAATTTTAAATATAAATGAATATGAAGATTGCAAGTAAGAATCGGGCCGGACTTGGGCTTCATTCTTATGCCTGAAAATTGGACTGAGTCGAGCTTGGGCATGCATAACACTTCTTACCCTATGTGAGCCTGGATCGAACTCGTCCCAGCCCGCCAAATTGCCAGTCCTACTACATAGGATACATGTAGCAAGTAAATGGGTCATGCATAGATGTATAGTATAACTTATGGTTTTTGTAATCCGTTGATTTGCTCATAATTATTTTATAATTTTTATTAGTTTGATAAATATAAATATTTGATTAATAGAATACTATATAAAGATTAATTTGTAAATATTTTTTAACTTTTTTACAAACATTTTTTACTATTTGTTATTAATGTAGAATCATCACCTATAGCACACATGTAATATACTATTTGACCTCTTTAAGAGAAACGGGCATCTTTGAAATTTGAAAGTTTTAATTAAAAGTATTATTGTCATTATCTTTATGAATTTATTTCAAAAAGTAACATCAATCATTAGATAACTAATAATAAAATAATTATTAAAAAGGTATGTTTATCACGTGCAACGCATGTGCATTATTACTAGTTGCATGAAATATATAAAAGGATAGAAGATAAGGTTTGTAAAAATATCACAAGGCCACTACATGATTCCTCTTAATAGGGCCCACCATGTTATACATATTCCACTATGCATATATAGTTTGAACGAGAGGGTGAGTGTCAAACTTGAAAATAACTTGTGATTCAGAGCATTTATAGAGCGTTTGTGATTCAGAGCATTTATATAGCGTTTGTATTAGGGGGTGATAAAGCCAGGTGACTCGCGCGGTTGGATCAGCTCGGCTCTATGTTTGGGTGGCTTTGGGCAAGATTTAATAGCCTCTAGGGTTGGACCGGATTGAAATTAAGGCCCAATAAGTTTTTTAGGCCATACTCGATTTATATCAAATTAGCCTGGCCCAAGATTATTACGTAATATATAACTTTTATTTAAACTCATCATTATTTTGTGGTTGTAGCATAGTGGTGAGAAGTACATTCTACTGGTGGAGGCTTGGATTTGAATCTCATAAGCAATAAAATAGTAGTACTTTTGTCTCATTTGCACAAACATGAGCGGACTCGAGCTTGGAAAATGATACCATGGGCGGATTCGGGCAAACACTGTTAAGCCTGAAGCTTGGGCCAGATTAGGCTCGGATCAACAAAATTGCTCTTATATGTAGATTGTGGTTGAGCCTGAACCCGAACCATTGCCACCCCTAGGTTGTATATGTACATGTAAACTACACTTGATGTACAAGGACATTTTTTTTTTTTTTTTGGTGATGTGAAACCCTTGACCTCACTTAGTGGGGACAAGGTAAACCCCTAATACATGACCCCACCCACAAAGACCATATATCATGTAAGTTCGAAAACTCAAACTTGAGACCTCCAATTCTTGAACTGGAGAGCCTGCCGGTTGAACTAACCAATGTCCAATTACATTAGACAATATATGTCAAAATGATATCTATTAACCCAATTTTAAAACACATCCATTTTTATATTTTCATAAAAACTCTAAAAAATAACAAAAATATTTGTTCTTGTTTTTTTTCAAACTTCAACAACTTCAGATATTTTAAAAATATCTCAATTTCATCAGTTACAGTGATTTTATCTCTAATTCGTAATTTCAAATTCACATATTGATGACATTTTCGCACTCAAAACAAGGAGAGACTGCATACATCATCAGGTACATAATCAAGATCATGATCCAATCCACAAAAGCACGGAAGAAAATTTTTCTTTCCTTTTCTCCTTACCAAGTATAGAAACCAAATTAATAAAGTTGATCAAATGGTCCTTTCTTACATGGCGGCTGCAGACCGGATTAAACCCTAATCCAAATATGAAAATCCAATTTATATATAATTCAACAATTAAAGATATATAACGTCGATGAATGCGAAAGCTTAATGGAATGCTTGCAGTGATATTTATAAAGGTCCCAACTCGCCCTCGAAAAGCAATCTTTTTTTCCCTTCTTCATTGTTCCGAGGATATGCTTGACAATGTACTTAATTTGGATTAAGATTTGTTGTTAAGACACTTAGACTGCGACCCTTTGATGCGATTAGGTGAAACTCTCCCTCTCTCTCGCTTTCCATCTAGGAACAAATAAGCAAATTTGCTTGCCTTTTTAATGTTTGAATTTTGAAACAAACGGTAGTCTATGTAGTCTTGCCTGATTGGGTATAGATGTAGGATCCACCCACCCCCTTGATATTTTTCCCATGGCTTCAAATAATCTAAGGATCCGTTTGGATCACAGGAATTCAAATATACATGAGAATTAGAATACATATAAATTGTAAATTTTATGATTTCAAATTCATATGTATTGAAATTCTCTCATAGTCTAATTTATCTACTTTGTATAGCTAGTGTATATTTTTTTTACTAGTTTTAATGTACTTGGATCGGTCCCGATCGGTGGTTATGGTCTCGACCAATGATACCAGTTGGTCTAGATTCGATACAAAAAAAAACACACATTTTCATATTAAAAAAATTGATCAAACTAGCGGGACCGGATGCTGGAACGGTGGGATCGGTCGCCTGACCAACAGGATCGGATACTGGACCGGCAGGATCGGTCGTTGGACCGACGGGACCGATCGTTGGACAGGTGAGACCAGTCACTGAATTGGAGGTATCGGTTGGGATCGACCTCCGGTTGTAAATTAGTTTATGTGAAAATTACAATAAACACCCTCACCCTAGGTGTGAATTATAATTTTCATGAATCATGAGAATTGAGTGACTTTTTTTTCTCACAAAATTTTTAATTCCGATGAGAATTGGTCATCCAAAAGCAAGAATTGAGATTCACACCTACCCAATTCCCATCCCTGAATTCTTGTGATCCAAATGGACCCTAAGGTATTTTTTCGTAAAAGAGAATGAACAGTAGCCAATAAAAATCAGATACACAAGCGACAAGTAGAGATGTCCAAATGGCCTTATCATGTCTGTTGTGTCTGCGTAATTCTGGGTCTTCCAAACCTGACTCGGTATGAGACATGATCATTATCGCATCGGGCCTGAGCACCCCGGTTTTTTTTTTTATAACCGAGGTGCCCGGACCAACTTGCGCGTACCACGACTAATCCCTAAGCCTCCAATGACCCCAAGTGAAACGGCCCTCGCAAGAATCGAACCCCAGACCTGATGCTTCATGAGGTACCAGCTGCAAGTGACCATTGGAGCAACCCACACGAGGTTAACTATAAATTACTTTGTAACTATATATTGATCACATTGCTCACCAATGGAATGTGATAAAAAAAAAAAAAAAAAAAAAATAGGAAAATGGTTTATCGTGTTCACTCAATGAAAGATTTAAAATATTTGTTCCCGAGAGGAATAGGTTGTTAAAATATTTTCATTATAAAATTAGAGAGAAATTAAATATATTTAAGAAAAATATGTTAAAAATAATTAACCTTGATTGTGTTTTTTAATCAGATTACAAAGACATACTTTAACAATTTGAAAAGAAAATCGATGTATTAATACAAGGGTTATGATCACCTGATTTTTTAACATTTGACTTTAGGATATCGATAAAGGTGGTCATGAAAACATGTATATCTATTGTGCTTGCAAATGGGAAGTGACCTTGCAAAGCACTTGCTTTATCAGGGTTTTTGTTGAACACTGTTAATGTATGTGGAGATATTCGCGTATAACATGTCTCGGCTTGGGGTAACTAGATTCTACTTAGGTCTATATGCTCATTTCTAAGATGTTTGTTCGAACAAAGTATGAAATAACGGGTTAAAAAGGTGTGAAAGGTAGATTACGACTAGGACTGTCAATGAGACCGAGCTAGCTCAGCTCGGCTCAACTCTGGCTCAACTTGTATGAGACGACTTTGAGCTCTATAATTAGGCTCGGGAGCCAAGCCTGAACTCCAAAAAAAGTTTATTATCTTAATGAGCTTGATCCGAGCTTGAGTAGGCTCGATTTAGTTAAAGCTCGACTCGATTTGTATATGAGATTGTATGTTTATATTCCTATATCTTATATTATGTATTAATACTAAGCATACATGTTAACATATTATATTACATATAATAATAGTTATCAATTATAATATGAATGCATTTGTACTAATCTAAGCATTTCTACTAGTTTTTTTATAAGTCGAACTTTTTGCAAGCTGATCTTTTAAAAACCTGAACTGAGCTAGGCAATACTCAGCTCAGCTCGGAGCCTAAAATTACTTAACGAGCTTAAGCCGAGCCCAAGTCTTGTTAGAGATTTACGAGCTTGAACTGAGTCGGTCAAAGCTACGACTAGATGACGAAAGGTACCCATGAATCTCAAAACTTTTATTTATTTATTTTTTATAGGTATTTATGAAATATATTTGTAATTTATAGTTTATTAATTTAAAAAAATAAATCATTTGAATTTGTAGAGTTGGGTTGAGCTTTAAATACATTGGGCTCGAACTTGCACCTTTGAGCTCGAAGGTCGGGCCAACATAAGTAATCTTATATTTGGATGCAAACCCGGCCTTTTGCAACCCGGGTGTAAGTGGAATTAACCTTTAAAATAATCGTACGTGCTATGCACTTGCCATAAATATAAAGGCCGTCCGTCTGTTGTTTGTGGTGTCAGTGTTCACATGTAAAAGCACGTGAGGTCCATGCTGAAGTGGGCTATTTTGCTTAATTAAAATGCGTGTTCCCGTGTTACTAGACAACACCTGATCATGACTTCAGAGTGAAACGTGAGTCGGTCGTGATACAGTTGAAACAACGGGGGAAGCCGGAGAGAGAAGTCTTTTGCTTTTTTGATAAAACAGAGAGAGAAGTCAGTTAGTATAAATTAAAGTTTCACGGATTTTTTCTTTTTCTCTCGTCAATTGGATGTGATTTCTTCTCCGGGAAGAAGTGAGAATTGAGAAAGAAATATCTCTTTCTTCTCGATCTATCGATCTAGTTCATCTAACAAGAGTCTGATCGATTCGATTGATATCTTTCGATTATAGTTCCATCGCTCGATTGTTCTAGTATGATTCGTTTATTTGGCACTTTTTATTCGCGATCTGTTATATCTGTAATCGAAATCGAGGTTTTGGATGCTTAAACTCGTTTGAGATCGTTGGATTTGGGTTTTATATATCGAAACTCGATCAAAGCGGTTGCTGAAACGTTGAATTTGGAGTTTTGATTTGAAGATCTGGTGGTTAATGTTGTAAGGATCGATCTTTTGTAGCGTTGGAGTGGCTTTGGATTCTTGGTGGTCAGTGAATTGATTGTTGTTTCTCTGAAAGCTTGAAGTCTGCAATTGTTGGAGTTTGACTGATCCTGCGAAGGTTTGGAAGTGATATCTGTAATTATATCAGTTAGGGCAGGTAGTGAGTTGATAACTTTGATGGATCTAGATTAAGATATTGGGTACGTTTTAATTTCCGTTTCAACAATCAATTGTCTCAGAAAGTCGCTTGAGATCCATGATCTCTTGCTTGGAATCCAAATAAGAGGCTCTCAGATTGTTTGGATCGCAGTGAGCTAGTGATATTGATAGATCGAGGATTTGAGTTACGAGAATTTTGAATCTGACAGATTGATTGGATCGCAGTGATCATCCCGTGTTGTCTAATTTGCTTCAATGGTTGATTGCCGGAGCTTGATTGAGTTCTGCAAAGCTTTTGAGCATCATAGGAACATGGCAAATTCATTAAGTCCGTCTGATCACCGGAACAATCACAACCATTCTCGTAGTAAGAAGAACAACAGCTCCTTAAACCCTTTGTCCCATCCATTTTGCGACCATTCACCGTTTGCTGCAATTGACATCATTATATTGCTTATGGCACTTATAGCGTTGGGTGTTCTTACTGTTCCATACTTCAAATTCATTTTCTGTGAAGCTTCTGAACTTCTGCCTGCATTTTATGTCCTAATCGGAGATGTCATATATAATGCACCTGTTGCTTATGCGGTTGGTTTGGTTGTAGCGTTTGTGATGGCGATTGCCACATGGGAGATACTTCAACACAAGTTTAGGAAGTGTGGGAATCCTTACTGCAAGGGTCTTCGGAAGGCGGTAGAATTTGATATCCAGCTTGAGTCAGAAGAGTGCGTGAAATACTTTCCGCCTGTGCCAAAGGATATGTATGGGTTCCAACCACTTGAATTAGGGGAAGATCACAAGGAGCTGGAAGCAGAGCTTAAAAGGATGGCGCCACTCAATGGCCGTACTGTTCTTATATTTCGAGCACCTTGTGGATGCCCTGCAGGTAGAATGGAGGTTTGGGGGCCTAAGAAAATCCGTAGGATTAAGAAATAGTTGAGAGCATTCCTTGCTAATCATTTTCTGTTATTTCATATCAATAAACTGCAAAAAAATGGAGTATCAACTATCAAGACAGTATATGGTTACTTCTTCCCACTTTTAAAATAAGTGACATCCACATGTTGTGGGGAATCTTTTCTCTCTTTATCATCTTTCATGTTATACTGTATACAATGATCCGTATTACTATAGTTCCTTCTCACTTATGATGTATATGACATGAAATGGCTAACTGTCACTTTTGTTATCTTTTTGTGTGGCTGGTTTATTTGAGATTTTTTATTACCTTTATAATTTGCATAGTTTGTTAAACACCAATTACTCTAAAAGCTCAACCCGTTAGAGAACAGCACAACAATGAATATCAAATGGTTCAACACCCCCCCGCACGTGCGGACTCCGCACGGGAACAACACATCCGTGGGTAAATAAACATACAAACGTATATCCCCGGGAGTCGAACACTCGACCTCCCACTCTGATACCATGTTAAACACTAATTACTCTAAAAGTTCAAGCTGTTAGAGAACGGCACAACAATGTATATCAAATGGTTCAACATAGCTTGTTGTAGACGATAATTTTTATTTCTGAAATGTGTTATCTATTCTGTGCTCCTTTTTTTTTTTTTTTTTTGTAAATGTTCTTTGACATGGGCATTTGGAGAGAAAATGTGTTAGCTTAAATTGATTGCACTCATATATGGAATGTTAATAAAGGCTAATTCTTGGTGTAACTTTATGCGGTTGGACTTCTGATGCAGGATCTTTGAAATTCATCACTATAATAAGGGGATTTAGCTTAGGGTGAAAAAGTTTGGGGCTGGAAATATGACTTAGTAAGACTGTTTGATTGGGTTACAAGTATGGTTCTGTTGCCTCTTTGGGTTAGATTGGGTATTAGGGTTGATGAGATGGTTGGAAGTAGGGTTTGGATGTGTTGTTGGTTGATTTACATCTAGAGAGCGGACAAAATATGGAATTGCAAAGAAATATAAGAAGAAGGAGAGAAGACCTAGGCTATCACAACTAGGGTTTCTTAAGCACTTGCATTAAGAGAGATGGCAATCACACCTCTAAACAAGATCTTCATAGTTGTAGTCATTGAACTTCTGTTTTCTTCTTGTAGTTGTTCAACTTCTATTTCTTCTTTTCGTAATCTTTCTTTAGTTTCTTCTTTCAATCTCAGTCTCTTTCTCTCTCTCTTACTAGAGACGTTCTATGCATAGAAAGTATCTCAAATCTTAAGCGAACTAGGATCCCCAAATCTTTAGGGTTTCCAAAGGTTCTAACCCCTTTAAATGAGCCCAAGTAAGCTTTTTATAGATAAGTGGAGTCCCCAGATTATGACAAGTGTCACACTCCATTACTGGTTTTCTCTCTCTCTCTCTCTCTCTCTCTCTCTCTCTCTCTCTAATAATCTATTTTAATGAGGTGTCATTCTCTGGGTTCACGGGTTGACCCAATGGCCCGTTTGAGTACCTAAACAGGAGTCAACATGTTGGAGTCCAATCCAACCGTCAATGACTCCCATGCTCGTGGTATCCACACCTTAAGGACCGGCGAAAACCCTCCCTAAATGGGCTCACGCCTAGGACTTCTTCAGCAAATAACAATAACAATAAATCTCTTGAGTCATGCCAAAGCATACTTGATTATATTCGGTCTCATAACACATGGGACATTTTAATCATAAGTGCCAAAGTCTGGAAGTCTCAATGGTGTGAAATGCCGGTGCACTAGTACTCTAAACCACTAAGTGCCGGTAATGCCAATATGCTGAACCAACAAATTCTGGACGCTGATATACTCATAATGTGATTTGCTGCAGCTTAAAATACTTGAAGAACCAAAATACCGAAGTTGGAGAAGTAAGACAAAGCCTTGATGCAAAACCCGGCAAAACTGCCAGCCCTAGCACCAAACCCAGCTAGACTGGGTGGTTAGGGTGGATTGGGCTGCCCTTGAATGGGTTGGGTTGCTTTACAGGTTTTTTTGTTGTTCTTCTTGTATTTATTTTTGGCGTTTCATTATAGCATAATTGACCTTTCGAATCCATCTAGGGCATTTACTGGAGCATTTAGAGAAGTCAGGTAGCTACGATGTTTCACGGGCATTTGTCAAAGTGTCTACCGAAGCAAGAAAGTGTCCAAGTCTCACAATATGGCATTTATATGCCAAATAAACAGTCTCAAGGTCATGACATGGCAAGTTATATGTCATGTTATCTCAATCCATGATGTGGTTTGTAGTTCAAAAATGGCCATCAGCAACCGCTAGGGAATATCTCATTCTCTCTGTTGCATTTTCTCTAGTATTGTTAGGGAGAGGTTTTTGTTGTAGTTTTTGTGTTGCTTTGCTGTTCTTGATGTTTGTTCATTTGGTTATACGTTCTTGTTGGATATTCAGCTGGATTATCCAGTATACTAGTGCTCTTGCTTACTAATAAATTTGTCATTACTCAAATTTAAAAATAAAAATTAAAAAATTTCTTCCGTTTGGCAGATTCGTATTATAGATGAATCCTTGGCCCATCACATTGTTGTCCGATAATTGCCTCCAGGGTATAAAGCCGTTAGGGTAATATAAGTTTTATAAAAGCTTTCAAATCCTATTTGCTAGTGATATTGAAATGATTGTATAATATGTTGCACAAGCTATTTCGCCTCAGACGATCACCTTTTTCATGCCTTTGCATGCTTAAGAATAAGAGCCAAATTTGTGTGGTTATTGTGGCAAGAGGAGTTCGTATTGAAGAAATGTCCAACAGATTGATACACATCTTCATCTACTAGCTCCCAGATCAAGTGATAGAAAATACCTGTAGAGCCATCTGGTCTAGGTTTCTCTAGTCAAAAATCCACTTCCTTCATTTCCTCTCTTGTTGGAATTTCACTTAACTTTCTAATTGTTCTTTTCTGGGACTCCTTTAGCCAAAGCTTCCTAAATGTTGTCCATCTATTGGTTCTTGTGCTTATAGATTTCATTGAGATGACTAATTAAAATTTCCTCAATCTCCTTTATATTTGGGGTCCATGAACCATCTTATTTTCTTATCCATTTAATTTTGTTCCTCATTAAGCGATTTTCTTTATGATGAATAACGAAGAATTTTGTTAAGAAAACCAGAAAGAGAAGTAAAAAACAGCCAGACAACTCCGGCTAAAAAGATTTCTTTAACGAGTTACAAATGCTAAGTGGATAAATCTTGTGTTCCCGCCACCAGGGTTCCCTTGGTTTCATTTTCCATAAGATTTCCTCTCTTTTCAGATCTTATCCTATTTCATCTTCAGCATGTTACTTCCTAATGTTCTAAAACGCCAAGACGTGAAGTGAGGCATTTCACTTGCCCAAAGCGTGTGGCGTAAGCCTTGAGGCTTGAAGCGTAAGCCTCACGAGCAAACCTTTTGTAGATAAATAAAGAATAACATATAAATTATTTATATACAAATACAAAGTAACTTAAAATAACAATTGGTATTCATGTCATGATAGGTGACTAAAATTAATAATTAACATAAAATTATTAGAACTTTTTTACCTAACAAGGCCGGTTAGGTAAAATCGTGATGTTCCTTGAAAAAATTGAGTATTCATTTAATTTTCTTAAAAGTGAGAGAATTTATCAGCCTAGCTACTGAGGTTTAAGCCTTATATCTTGAGGCGTACGCTTTTTTTACGCCTCGAGACATAGGGCGCACACATCATGAGCAAGCTACGCCTCAAAGTTGCGCGTTGAGGCTTTTTTGCAATGCCTCGCCTCAAGTCTTACGCCTCAAGTCTTACGCCTCAAATGCCTTTGAAAACACTTTCATAGATTCAAAGTGTTGAGTCGATGCGTCTTCTTGAGTCATTTCATTTGGAATGCCATGTTGACTTTGTACCTTCTCTTGCCTCGTTGTACCTCTGATACTGTTCAACATGCTGTGGCAATCTTTGCTCTTATCCCAAAGAAGGCTGGGACCTTGGAACTTAAGGATTTTAGGCCTATAAGTCTGACCACTAGCCTGTACAAGATTATAGCTAAGATTCTGGCCACCAGGATGAAAATGGTTATCGGAGATTTGGTGGCTCTAAAACAAAGTGCATTCATAGCAGGTAAACAGATTTTGGATAGTGTTTTAAATGCTAATGAAGTGGTTGAAGAATGGAGGAGGACCGGTAAAGAGGGAATGGTTTTGAAACTTGACCTTGAAAAGGCATATGATCTGGTGGAGTGGCACTTTCTGGACAAAGTGATGGAATGGAAAGGCTTTGGGACTAGATAGAGAAAATGGATTGCAGGTTGTCTCCGGAATGTAGTGCTGTCTTTTTTGTGGAATGGTGGAGTGCACAGTCTTGTGGCTCCTACTTGGGGATTGAGACAAGGCGATCCACTTTCTCCCTTTCTTTTTACCTTGGTAGCCGACGTACTGAGTTGTTTTATGTCCAAAGGGGAGGACCTTGGGTTGATATCGGGTTTTGAGGTGGGTAGAGATCGTGTGAGTGTATCACATTTACAGTTTGCAGATGATACTCTTCTCTTTATTCATGTGGAGGAAAGCCAAACCTATTGGATCAAGCCTATTATTAGATGTTTTGAGATGGTCTCAGGGTTAAAGGTGAATTTGGAAAAGAGTAGTTTGGTGGGGATGAATATGAACCAGGAGAGTGGGGATTTTCGCATCAGTCCTAGGGTGTAGAGTTCAAGAGTGGCTGATATCTTACCTGGGTCTACCACCTGGTGGTAAGCCCAAGTCGGTTAGCTTCTGGGATCCGGTGGTGGATAGGATTGGTAAGAGGTTAGCCACGTGGAAGAAAGGATATTTGTCGCTAGGAGGGAGAATCACTCTTATTAAAGCCGCATTGGCTAATATCGCAGTATACTACTTTTCGTTGTTTAGAGCACCTAGCAGCATTGTGAAGTGTTTAGAAAAACTACAACGAGATTTCTTATGGGAGGGTGGAGGTCATAGGAAGTATGATCTGGTAAAGTGGGAGTCGGTCTGTTTGACGATAGAAGTAGGGGGTCTTAACTGGGGAAACATTGTTATTCGTAACATGGGGCTACTGGGTAAATGGCTATGGAGATTCAGCGAGGGACGGGAGGCCTTGTGGTGGAAAGTGATTCACAGTAAATTTGGCGAACATCCTAATGGTTGGGATTGCAATCCTCGGCTAGATGTTCTAGAGCTAGTATCTGGAAAGAGGTTTCGTTGATCTTCCCCTCATTTTCCAATCTCATCAGATTTAGTGTTGGGGACGAGAGTCAAGTTCGTTTCTGGTACGGTCTTTGGTGGGGGGAGTCTATCCTTGCAGTTAGGTTTGTTCGTCGCTTCCGAGTGATCCGCTAGGGATGCCTTAGTCTTTGACGTTCTTTCTTGGTCTGCCTCGGGGCTGGATTGGAACCTCCCATTCCGTAGAGATTTGCGACCTGTAGAACTAGTTGATCATGGGGCTCTCTTTGTTGATCTGGGAGGGGTGTCTATTGATTCCGAGTGTACGGACCGTCGGGTCTGGAGCCCTTGTAGCAGCGGTGTCTTCTCAGTGAACTCCTTCTTTTCTGTCATCTGACCTCTTTCTTCGTGTCTGGTTACCCTTTACCCCCCCTCCCCAGAATTAAGGCATAAGGCATTCATTTGGACCGCGATCCTTCATAAGATCAGTACTTGTGATTTGCTTCAGAGAAGGTGGCCGTCCCCGGATGATTTCACCTCATGTGTGTTGTATGTGTAAGGAGGCAAGGGAATCAGTTGACCATCTTTTTCTACATTGCTCTGTGGCTAGAGAGGTATGGGCTTCCTTCTTGTGTCGACTTGGTGTCGGATGGGTGATGCCCCAGGAGATTGGTGAGTGCCTGATCCAGTGGAGGCTTCCTGGGTTAGGTGTGAGAGGTAGATTGATGTACTTGGGTGTATGGCACGCAACACTCTGGGTTTTGTGGGGGGAGAGGAACATGAGAGTGTATGAAGACGAAGCCAGACCGACTAGGATCATTACCGACTCTATTTCACTTATGGTTAGCTCATGGATGGTGATTCTTCTTGCTTTCAGAGGTATCTCAATGACTGATATATTGGTGGGGTGGTCAGAGATGGCTAGATCTTCTCCACATACAGTGCGTGACGAAGGTTGAGGGAGTCGTTGGATTCCTGGGTGATATGTTCTTGGTTCTCATTGGTCTCCTTATCCTCTAGGACACGTTGCCTTGTTTCTAACTTTTGTTATTTTACACTTTGTTTTTGTTGTAGGTCTTTGGTGCTCATCTTGCGCGCCCCTTACCCTCTTTGTATTTGTACTTGTTTTGGCTTTCTTAATAAATTGCTTGTTATCTATCAAAAAAAAAACAAGCTGTGGCAATCTTACTTCGTGTCATCCTCAATGAAACACACTTCTTTCCTGCTACTCGACCTTACTGTTTCACGGCATGGGGATGGTACTCAATCTTCTGAGAAATGTATTACTAAGAAACTTGCATCCAGAGTTACTTTGTTTTTCAGAGACTCTACCGGTGATTATGAACTTGCATCCATATCCTCAAGAATTTGAACTTTACTTCAAGTACCATATCTGGTTCCCACACATCTAGTCTAGGAGCAGGGATAACAGTCGAGGCTCCATGGACCCAGCTCTTGTATCTTTTTCCATCTCGAATCTCCTATTCTTTTTCAAATTGAACGACCAATATTTACAAGGATATTCGAAAATCTTGAAGTTGCCTTCAATTTGCAATGCAGTGTACACCATATTCTTTACAAGAGATAGATGAATAGGATTTGAGGATAGAATCTTACCCAACAGCTGCCCCTCCCTGTTTTCGTCACAAGAACCTTAAAGTTCAGGTTCCCTGATGACGAGTGCCACTTCCATCTCCTCCCTTAGTTGTTCAACACTTGCTTGTACAGTTGGCTTGGTCTTCCTCATTCAACCAGTTCCCTATTACTGACATTATAATTGTCTGAACTACTGCCTTGCAAACAAACCTTTGGTTATGGTTGTCTTGCTCTTTCTTTACTTGATTCTATTTCCTCACTCTAAACTTTTTTTTTACTTACACCTCTTTGGGTTTATACTATTGGATGTAAAGTAGAATTAGTTAGTCGTCAGTATATTTGTGAGAAAATATTTTCGGTTGATTCATCAGTTTTTGATTGGAAGAGTCTCTGCATTCATTCTTTCACCGTCAAAACAGTGTGTCCGGTCCAATTGTTAGCTGCAACGTTAAGAGCATAACTCAGCAATGGTAATAGTGGTTTGGATTCAGCCTGATGCCTACTATATTTTCTATATTCTACGATACGCTAATTTTAATATTCTTTTCTTGAATTATGTGCTAATTCATCGTCTCTTTATGTTTATTAGATTGTATGAAATCTGTTTTAGGATTTGTGGGTTGTAGGATATGCTTGTGGTTGTGAACTATCGTCTTCTAAGTTTTTTGTCTTCTCCCTTTTCGTATGGTAGTGCTAAGTTTACCGATTTATTCATTGTTCATATTAGTAGTGATTGATAACTTGAGGTTTTTTTCTTCCAAATATGCAATCTTCTTTTCTATTTAAATAGAGATAATTTTAGAGGGACGTCTCATTTTGCATGAAGGCTGCTCAACAAATGCCTTAATTACATGTTGATATTAAATTGAATAATGTCGATCTTTTGGTGCACTGTTTTAAAACCCGTCCAAGCTTTTTCAAGTAATGGGTGGCAATGGGTCTTGGGCTTACATAATTCAGTCTTGACTCTGTAACTCATATTTGGGGTGGCAATCAAACGAATCTAGCTACATTGTAGCTCAACCTGACATTAATATATCTTTTAAATGTATTTGGTACAAGTTAAAACTGTGTTTAGTTGGTCAACTTGCATATCGGATTAAAAATTCAGAGATGGTTTCTTTTCAAAACTACCGTTTTTCCAATTCAGCTTGTTTTAGCCTTAAGCCAGCTAGTGCAGACCCATTTTTGATCCGATCAGAATACAATCTAGATTCTAGTTCAGTTTGAATGTGGTTGAGTCAAGGAATATGTGACCTTTATATATATTTACTATTAATTTACCTTGGAAAAAGTCACCTGAATATTACCTGCCTATTGCATAAAGATCCATTGCCATAAATTAAAAGAAAAAAGAAAGAAAGAGAGAGAGTGAGATACTAATCTGACCGTTATCATGATGATTTATTGAATTGTTAAACTGCCATTGCATAATACAGTGCTCCATCATATTACCGTTGGTCATTGTTATCTTCATCACCATCCACTTTGATGTACCCATGGAATCACATATGTCGTTATATTAGATTTTAATGTTTATTGTTAATGGACTTTGGAAAAGCAATATCTGTATTTATACCCCTTTTAAATTAATTGGGAAAATTTTCATCTCTTAGATGAATTTGTAATCTTATGCCCTTCCCCAGAGGCAGTTCCAAACTCTCTTTGAACATTTGAGATATTTTATTTTTCTTCCAAATAGTTAAGGCAGAAGTGTACAATATCTCTGCAGTTCTAATCAAATGTATTGAAGAAATGTTTAGAATGATTGGTTTTCTTGGACAATAGTTATGAAATAAAATTGTTATGTAAGTGACAAAATTGATACCTCATTTTCAAGTCAGATTTCTTGAAAAATTAGTTTCAATTGCAAATTTGTCTTTTTTATGTAAACTACTAAATGACTGGTTTCTGTTATAGGGCTGATTACAATTAGTTGGTGACTGTTTCAGGGACCAACTGTTCAAATACAAGTAGCGCTTTTTATTAGAAAAATTTGATGTAGTTGGAACTGGAGAATCTCAATACTCATTATCCTTTATTGGTAAGCATATGTCAATCATGTATTTGAAAAGTCCATTGATTTGTTTTTTACTCACAAATAATAGAAACCATGTGATATTGCTCAACAGTTATGTGGGCTTGATACGATCCATTTCTCCTATATTTTAATTGACTTGAGGAATATTTGCAACATAATTGGAAGATAAGTAAGCTGTCGTCAAGTGTATGACACGTTATATCAATGTATCAGTTGGAGATGGGAATCAAAAGTAGGTGACTCCCAATGAAATTTGTTGGGTCAAAATATTGATCCCAATGGTTGCTGCAGACCATCCCACCTCCATTCCTTTGGATCAATGGAAAAATATTGCTGGAAGCATGTCCAACAACAATAGCAACAACAAGATGCCGTATCCCAACTAGTTGGGTTGGCAACAAAAATCCTTTTTTGCCATCCTAATCCATCAAAAACACATCTTTGGTCAGATTATGCTTGTTTATCTAAATAATTTGAGCGATTTCATCCATGTCCTTTTTGGTCTTCTCCTTGCCCTTTTAGAAACTTCAATATGCACCTCCTTGCTATTCAGAGGCGTCTCCCTAAGTCTTCGTTTTACATACCCAAACCATCCTAACTTTACATATTTCCTTGAGCCATCATTACATCGCTTATGCACGATGTTTTGAATTTCAAATGCTTTTCTTTGGTTCGTTATATGGCCTATAAGGACTATGGAGTGCACGTAGTAGACGATAAAAGAAGCCTAGCATGTGCAAAGCACGTGCCCGGCCAACTTCTAACTGCTTCTTGTGTCACCAATATCTTTTACTAAAGGTGATTCATGCAGTTTTGAAAAGAAATTAGTAATTTAGGTGGATACCTTTGGTTGACAGAATTGAAGGCCATGTCAAACTAGACTAGAAGAAACAAACTTTTAACATAATGACTTTTGTGACAATTCAAGACTTAAATTTGAAATAACTTGCATTATATTTGCTTAGGATGTCTGGGTCTCTAGCAGAGGAGGTTTGACAGTTTTCCTCTTGATGAATTGCTTGTTCCATCCCATATACGCAAATATACTACATCCTTACAGACAGTATGGGGGTCTTTGAAATTGTGGACTTCTTTCAATGTTGATTGCATATATATCCGTCTGAAAATGATATCCCCAAGTTGAAATGTTAATGTTCCACGGTATAGACAGTTGCCTTCAGATTAAATAGGGATATCTTGAGTCACGTTGTTTCCAGTTTCCATTGGGGTACTTTCCTCATCTGTTGTGAAAATCGACATCTTATCCTAGCATTGAACGACAACCATGGTGTTGCTCTGACTTTGGAGTGATCTTTTGAAGTTTGAGAAGCTCATTCGAAATGGTACATCTTGATATGGTATAATGATTAGTCTTTTAACATGACAGATAAATTCTTAAATTATAATATTTTAGGATTTTTTTTTTCTTCTTTCAATTCGATCTTCCCTTCTTTTTGTGGTTTTCTTTGAGAAACTGGACTAATCAGGTGAAAGCATTCTCAAAGATGAATAATTATTTATCTTATCCAAAGTCTGAAATAACCAAGCCTTCAATTGTGTAACCTAACACCTCACAGGGCCTTTTTACAAGACTTCAACATTGAAAACCTACTCCTGTAACAGCTACCCATTGTTTGAGAAACATGAGACATCTTAATTAAAAACTATTTGCAAATGGGGTTGTATTTCTTGGAGGGCAGAATATCCCTATATTTCATTGGTTTAAGTGTATTATCAAAGTGCATAATTTTTTGAAACTACTTGGCTAGTTGATATTCCCTGTTTGAACCTCCATATCTGTTCAAAACTAATAAATCGGGAACAAACTTGTGATCTACATATTTAATGTTCTCATTAAGATGGTATTACATTGCCAAGCGAAACGTTATTCAACACATTCCACTAAAATTCTAGACTCGTAATCAAATTTTTCGGCACTAACAGACACTTTTGCTTGGGCAATATTTTAATTTAATTCTGCATATACACTATAGATGCTCATAAAACTAAACTCTGTATCTTTAACCCATTTTTATCTTTACCTTTCATGCAGCTCATATTGATTTTTTTGGGTTTATTTCTCCCCAGTGCAATTGATCTTTAAGTTGTTACTCATGAACTAGGTTTTGATTGCTGAAATAAGACAACATTATGGTCCTGTGCCAAGTTTCAGAACTACCTGAACTGAGTTGGAGTAGAAATTAAATACCCTCTGTGCTTGGGCTATCTTCAACTATTATGTCTCACACAGTAGCTACTCTCAGCTCCAGCTGAAACCATTCAAGTCAAACTGTTGGCAGCTTGAAGCAGCATCATTTTCATCACGGGCATTTAGGTCCAGTTTTCTCGTGAAATAAGGTAGTCTGTACGCTTTCAATATTTTTTCATTCTCTACTTGAACTGCAGGTGCTCTGATGTTGGCTTGGTCACAGAAATTGTTGTCCTTGTCTCTTTCTTTCGGTCTTCCCCCAGAAAAGCTGCTGGCACCACTCCCTTTCTCTCCGTGAAGTCCAAGGCTCATGGATAAGTCACTGGAACTTCTTTGTACAGCTAACATTATCCTTTTGGTGTCTCTTTCCATGGATGAATGAAACATCTTATTGTGTTTTAGGTCTTCACACCATGTTAGTTCAGTCTGCTGAATCCCAAGATCCTCACCAATCTCTTTTGGCTCCAAGGGTGTATTGTCATGATAAGGCCTCAACCTCATCCGTTTCTCATGTATCTCTTGGTCTCTTTGAGATCCTTCGCATGAGGTCAAGCAGCTGTCCATTGAACAATCAGTTGGCTGATTTGTTTGCATTTGCTTTAGGCACAATCCTTGTGGTTCTTTCAACTCTGAAAAGGCAGAATTCAGGCATTCGGTAGATACTTTGGAGACCAGTTCAGAGATTTGAACTTTTGTAGCTTCAAGTCCCACTGAACCCAGATTTTGTCTTCCAAGAGTCTCCTGAGCTTTCTCCAGCACTGCCTGTAGATATTTTCCCTGAGCTTCTATTCGGAGCTGTAAGTGTCGCTGTACCTAGTATAGTTTGGAAAGAGATCTAGTTCAGAATGTAGATAAATAGTCTGTTGCCAACATTAGAACACACAAAAAAGCCACATTCACAATATTGAGAAGCTGAGTTTATCTGGCTCTACAAATTGTAACCAACAGTATTTTCTTGAAATTTGGTGAAACACTAGACTAACTCAACGTGTGCATGCATAGAAAGCAGAGAACATGCATTTTGTGTTTTAACATTTGTAATCCTGTAACTGTCAAATATCTATCCTGTCTTTGTTTCATCATGGAACTGAGTTGTTTTCAAGTAGTAACTAGTAAATCTTGGGGGGTAACTGGAACTCCAGGTTCTTGTAAAGATTTTCGTGAAAGATATTCTGGTATGTCTCACCAGTTCTAGTTACCTGGGGTGACACGGGTTTTTTCTGGCACATGGACTGATGACATGGCTTATTCAGACCGTCTACCTGATAGGGGATCCTCTGGATAAGCCATGCAGACATTGTCAATATATTGGAAAGGACTCTCTAAGTTTGAGTTTCAGCTTTTTCAAAGATCTCAGTATTTTTTGTTTCAATTTTCACGTACCTCGAGCTGTTCGTGTAGCCTTCTCTGTACTTCAATTTGCATCTGTAGTGCTTCATTTATTTGTAAGCCTCTGAATTTTGAACTTTTCATTGTTAGTGGAAGATCTTTAAATGTTAAAATAAATAAATGAATGAAAGAAAACTAAATGTTTTATGGAACTACTTGTTTGACGGAGAATTGTTGCTTGTATTGCTCAATGTTCCACTTGCTTCAGACATTCTCTCGCCTGCCACTCCGACCATACAACCTATACCAAATAACTTACAAAAGGGTTAGGGTGCTTCTGAAATTGCTATAAGTACCCAGCAGAACATCAAGAGACCTTAGATTGTCCTCTTACCATTCTTGTTGATCCCAATACTAGGTTGTCCATGAAGATTCTTACTGAGCCTGTATTTCTGCGAGTTAAAAGGTGGACTTAGTTGCATAGAAAATTTTCAACAAAATTTTCGGGAGATATTTCTTGAAAAGCTATAACAATGTACCTGAAGGTGGCTCTTTAGGTGGTATAAGGTGAGTCCTGGGATCCCCATGTGCTTCATAACCGTTTTTGGTGTTGCCTCTGCAACATATAACTCTCAAATTAGCTGAACATCTGCACAATGTTTTTGTCTGATCTTTCTTGATTGATTTTGTTTTATATATACTCACTGTCTGCTCCGCCAAGCTGATGGACTGCTTCTACGAAGCGCTCGTGGAGCTCTGGCGTCCATTTCAGTCTAGGCTTAGCATCTGTTGAGAGAACCAGCCCTGTATCTCCATGACCATTTCCGCCTTGCATGAATAAATGCCTTTCGGGTGGAATGGACATCATTGAATTAGAGAAGTTGTTCTTTCCTTGACGGTGTTGGTGATGATGATACATATCCTGACACTAGAACAACAACTAGTTTATTCTTCTTTCAGAAACCCTGAGCCTGAACACTCTAATAATATTAACTGCTATGAGGTTGATTTCTTACCTCTCTTTTCTTTCTTCTTTATCAACTTTGCTACTCCTCGAATGTAGAACTTGGTTGTTTTGTATTCTTCTCTCTAGTCCTGGTACTTAATAGTGCTCCGTCTTTCTCTGCTTCCTCCTATATTTGACCAATTCTCACAAAGCAAAGAAGTGCCCGGGGTTTTCATTATAAAGCAAAACTAGGAAGCAAGGGATAGAATCTTGAACAGCCAAGGAAACACTCGACTTGATCTGATCTTCACAATGACTTTAAAGGGATCTTGTTCGTTCTTCTTAGGGTGCTTAGGGTATCTGCTGGTACTGGCCCACAACACCGTAGTCCATTCTCAGACAACACTTCCGTTTAAATTCTTTCGCACTATAATATGTAAACGAATAGATCCATGAAAGCTTTTTCGTGCATTCGTATCGGTCCCTTTGAAAAAAAGAAGGAACCTTATTCCGAGGTGGAAGTGAGGAATTTTCTTACCCGGGGCAAGGGAATCCGCAATTTCTTATGTCTCAAAAAACCTTCTTGAGTCTCCCGGAGATTCTTATACCTGTTACATCTGTAAGCCGACATCTAAGCCTTCGAGTCTCACTTTCACTTGCCCATGATAACTTAAATATCAACTAGCAATGCACTCTAGAGTAATTTAACTTGATTTTATTTGTGTGCAACTAATGAACAAAATGATCTCTCTCTCTCTCTCTCTCTCTCTCTCTCTCTCTCTCTCTCTCTCTCTCTCGTATATGAATGGGTGAAAATGTATAAGATTCTGTTGACTGAAGCATCTCAAATCTGGCGAATTAGATAGTTTTGTGGGAAAGGAAAATTAGAAATTTTGTAAAGATGCTCTCCCTTGGGATCAAGTGAAAGCAAAGAATGGAATAAAGAATACAATTCTGTGTTGTCCCCTTTGTTAAGTTTGGTACTTATTCAGCCTATACAGTATAAAATATCAGAGGGGCCCGAGCCTTTTCCATTTCCCACTTGGCACGAGAACTGGTCCCACACGACGAATCGGGATGATTTGAAACCTGATAGAAAAAAGATAAATGATTGTACTTGCTTTTATACTTGCATTGGTTGAAGGACCGGACAGGCCTTAGCCTCAGGGGAAGGAAGGACCACTTACCCTTTTCTTGACTTGCCCTTTCCAGATATTCCTTTTATCTGTAGTTTATTTACTTTCTTCTGTGTTACTGTTAACATGTCTTTGTTCTACTACTGTCTCCAAATTAAAATAACACTAATGCACTTGTTGGTCAGTTTTTCTTATGCAATATTAACCTCAAATCAAGAGCGTGTGAAGCATGCATACATGCATGCATTGTTGTGACAGTATGACTGTACATTATATATTGGTTTTTGAAAGTCGGTTTGCATGTATGCATACAATTGTATCGATTCATTCACATTAAGAGTGATTTCAATACATTTACATTTACATGCACATGCATACAATACATGTATATCTATTCATATTATACCTTAACTTCAATGCATATACATGCACATGCAAATGATGCCGTTTGTTTCAGACATAATCCTCCATATCTGTACATTGGATGTGTAGAATAACATGATTAGGTTGTTTAAACTTCTCTAGCCGCAATGAACCCGCATCCACCATGTGCTTGTGTGTTATGCTTGTTTTGTTCCTGTTTCCTTTATGATTAATCTTGAATTTTTGCTAAGTATATTATCTGATCATGGACAATATATTCTGCTCTATTTTAATCAGGAACCGCAGGATAGTAATTTTATTATTAATAAAAAAAATGGGGAATAAATGCTTATTCCAGCAATAAAGATGCTAAATTTGAAAGATAGAAATGCAAATTAATGCTAAATGTGGACATAACTGTTGGACAAAAATCTAGACAAAGGGTTGCTTCAAAAAAGGGTCAAAGCTCAGATTAGAAAACTTAAAAAAGCAAATCTTCTATCACTCTCTCTTTCTTTAGCTGAATTTCATTAGTTCTTTTAGGAAAAAATATCAATTGATTTTGATATTCCACTGGTATTTTATTCAGTTTGGGAGAATCAATTGGACTGCTTTTCCTCTAAAGTGTTAAAGCATAGTTCCTATTTAGTTTGCTGCCATGTGGATAAGAATATTTTTATGGAAATAGAGACTTGACTTGGTGTTTCGCGAACTACTGTATTATGCTGTCCTGCTGCTATGCTGCAGAATCAACTGTACTGGAAAATTGTCCCGACCTTACTATCCTTAACGTCCTTGAGTTGATATGTTTTGTACTTACATATCTCATTAATAGTAAATTTTTGGGAAACTTTACACATACCTCCCCCTGGATTCTGATAATTCTAGCTTCCTCCCTTGTGGTTTCTGAATGACCTTCCTTCTCAAACCCGCAGGGTAGGCAGTGTTAGCAGAAGTGCTAAAGTTATCTATCTATGATTTAAGTATTTTGTTGGAAGTGACAAAACTACCCTGAATCGAAGATGGTTTTTTCTTTGACTTCTCGGTTTTACTGGAATTATTGTTTGTGTTCAAGGTGTTGCTTCATGGTTAACATATCGAAAAATTTCTTTGTTCAATTTTGTTTTTTCAAGTATCGAGTTCTTATCTCTATTTTTGTTCATGTATATCTGTTTGGAAAAATAATTTTATTCGATAGAGTTCATATCTCCCCACACTTTTGGATAAGGTTTCAAATGTTGTGGGGTGGGGAGTTAGGAATTGGGATTCCGGTTGTTGTTGTTGTTGGTTGATGTGTGCATGTGTGCATGTGTGCATGTGCTTGTGTGTGTGTGCATGTGCGTGTGTGTGTGTGCATACGTGCGGTTTTTTTTTTTTTTTTTTGAAGGTTTCCATATGGTAGGAGAATGGGCTGTGAAGGTTATTTTTTGTTGGCTAATTCCTCTCACTTAGTTTAATGCCATTGGTTATGAATGCTTTGTTCTTCTTTTTGAAAGTATATTTGTCTTTTTTACTAGTTCTTTTTGAAAGTATATTTGTCTTTTTTATTTCATCTATTTATTTATTTGTTGGTTCTTGATTTCTAATTAGGTTGTCTGCTATTTTTGAGGTTATCATTTCTTACACATTCTTTTCTTCTACTTTGTTGAAAATTTCTCCCTTTGATTTATCGGTCCTCGCGTATGTGCTTTGTCATTGTGTTTTCATTATGATTTTCGCCAGGGGGGCCGTGGTGAAAGGTCGCCAAATTTCACCGAAATTTGGATATATTGGCGACATTTTGCCATGTTGCAGAGTGAAAATTAGCGACACGCGGCATGCCTGTGAAATTTAAAACCATGAATTTTATCTTCATCTTTTAAGGATTTATTTACTAGTCTCTACATGTTTTTGTTTTCTTCTAAACTGTATTTGTGTTGTATCTTTGTGACTCTTGTTCTCTGAAAAAATTCTCTATGTGTTACTCAATTTTATTTCCACAGTAAACAGGTTTATTTCTTATTTTCCAATATTTATTTTTTGTTTGCCATTTTTAGCCTTTGCTTGAGAAATTCATGCTCGGCTAGGGTTTACATTAGGCAGAAGAACAAAATAGGACCTGTAGAAGCATAGAGAAGGGAGGTCAGTGTCATTTCAGAAACCACAGGGGACGAATCTAGTTTTGTCAGAAATCAAAAGGGAGGTATGTGTAGTTTTGTTTTTTGGGGTCTTAATTAAATGGAAAGAAGCTCTCAGATCTGAGGATTCATCAGACAGATCATCATAAGCTCTTTTTTCTGCCTATCTAAAAAAAGAAAAGAGCTCTAAAAATAAAAGGAGCAAAAGTCAATCATTTTGGAGGAGTCGTGTAAGATGATCATTGGTTGTGTGATGTTGAACTCCACTTGACAGTTATGCCCTGAAAATAAAGTGAAAATGACAACGGAATACTTCTTCCTTGTTACTTGTTACTCCTTATGGAAAAGGAAAGGAAAGCGAGGCTACTGATTCCCATGGAATGATATCTGATAAATGATAACTTGGAGCTGTAGCCTGATGGGTCTTATTCTCTCTAGTCAAGGTACGGTTATTCCTTCTTCCAAAGCCACAAAACATGGGTTCCCACTCCCAACCTAATCTCCCCCTCTTAACTTAGTTTATTTGTTAAGATGCTATCCTAATTCTAACTGCAGAAGCTCACACACACACACATATGCGCACGCACACACACACACACACACACACACACACACATATATATATATATATATAATCCCCTACTTTGATTGTTGTTTATCAGTTATTTATGCCATTTGTTAGACAGTATGGGAGAAAGTTGTGAATTAGAATAGAATTAGATTTTTCCTCTGCATAAAAAGGATTTTTAATTGGAATGTTGTGATATATTGAGTTACTTGAACAATATGATGACTGAGTGCATGATATGAGGGAATCGAATAGGTGTTGCTTTTCTAAATTATTAATGGTCCAATCTTATTTATAGATTTTACATATTCACATTCCTATCTATCCTCACAAAAAACTAAAAATAAAATAGTTGTGTTGATTAGGAATTGTTCACTTTGGTGTTGCTTTTCTACGCTAGTGATAAGTCTATTTAATTCTTAGATTTTATGTATTCATGTGTGTGTTTGTATATATATATATATGATTTTTATTAAGAACTTGTGATATCCTCCAATTTGGTATCCAACCAAAATTCAATTGTGTTGATTAGGAATTGTTCACTTTGGTGTTGCTTTTCTAAGCTAGTGATAACTCTATTTAATTCATAGATTTTATGTATTCATGTGTTTGTATATATATATATGTATAGGGTCTCATTTTATTAGGATATGAATGGTGTTCACACACTTAGCAGTTCATAGTATTCAATCAATCACACATAATACTTATATTCTAATGATAAGTGTATTTAATTCATAGATTTTATGTATTCATGTGTTTGTGTGTGTGTGTGTGTGTATATATATATATATATGGTTTTTATTATGAACTTGTGATATCCTCCAATTTGGTATCCAACCAAAATTCAATTGTGATAGCAAACAACTCTTTTGATGATTTGATACATCAACAAACATGTTAATGCCAATTCTAGAATAAAACTTTACCAAAAAGATAAGAGGAGATGGTGTACTGGCAAAGATATATATAGATATTATTCTGATGTTAAGTTTATTCATTATGTTTTTAAGGTAGGCTAATACTATACCCTTATAGGAATATTAATATATTCATATTCACACAAGTCGATTTTGTAATCAAGTCAAAATGAGTATCTTTCCAAAATATGTTGAAGAGCATATCGTCTGGAGTGTGGAGGCTAGAGCGTAGCATATCGTCTGGAGTGTGGAGGCTAGAGCGTTGGCACGTGTGTATCATGCGTTGTGTAGCTTGCACCCGCCACTGCTCCAGGCTGGAGCAGGTAGGGTTGTAAATGAGCCGAGCTGAGCTTTGGCTCCGACTCGTAAACCTTGAGCAAGGCCTAGATTCGACTCGGGTTTGTTAAAAAAATTTTGGTTCATGCTTAGTTCAAGCTCATTAAAATATTTTGGGCTCAGCTCATAAAAGCCTGGACTTGCAAAAAAGCTTAGCTTAGTACAAATACGTTAATATTATAGTTATATGTAATATAATATGTTTAATATGCAAAATATATGAATATGGATGTATAATCTTATGTACAAATGGAGCCAAGCCTATCCAAACTCGTTAAGATAATGAGCTTTTTTTTTGAGCTCAGGCTCGGCTCGTGAGCTTAATTACAAAGCTCAAGTTTGGCTCATATGAGCCGAGCCCGAATAGAGCTAGCTCGGCTCCTTGACAACCCTAGCTACAGTTGTCTCCACGTTCCAGACGATATGTTTCCAATGTGTTGGAATTTGGAGTCCAACTATTAATCTTTTTGTTTATTTTAATTTTATGGCATGTAAATTAGGTTTCACAATATAATTACCCCTTTCCCTTACATGTCCTTGTTTTCATGCTTCATACCAAATATAGTTTTTTCCTAGGGTTGCAAAATATGCTAGTAGAAATAATGGCTTGATTAGGCCTTTTCAAATTGGTATGTACATAAAAGTACTAAAATAGGGATACTTTGTTTGTTCTACTCATTCTTTCTATCACTTTTAGCTCTTTTTTGACCATGTACATATATATTCTCACGCATTCATGTGAGCTTAAATTCGCGCATCATTAGCTACCCAGAAAACAAAGGTCAGTGGCCCCCTTGCATCTAGTTCTTTTTTTTTTTTTTTTTTGGTATTTCCCTTGCATGTAGTTCTCAACAGTATCTACGAGAGAGAGAAAGGACAGGAACACAAAGGCTTCTATTCCATTTCAGTAGCAAGATGCTCAAAGAAAGTAGGTAACTTAAAGCAAATTTCCATAACTCATATACATAGATGGCAAATTATGATCTATGTCAAGAATCAGTTCTTTCTTTCATTTTATAACTAAGAGTTTTTAATGTTTTTGGAAAATAACTTTTGATTCATGCATTTGTTTGTAATGAAAATGGAACCATCATTATAAAACGAAATTAGGGTTTGATGTATCAATTAAATTGAGTCAAAATGAAATCTCAACTTTAGTATATATTGGTGATGACGGATTTGTAAGAGACTAAATATATTAAAATAGAAGGACAACTAATACATTTGGACCAATACAATCATCTGTCTAGAGAAAAGGTAAGGAAGTCTATCTCAAGACAGCTTAAACCGTCGCGTAGCCATTCTGTCAAGAGTGTTCCTTGTCAACTTTGACTTGTGGAGAAGACAAAGAGAAGGGACACGAAGGGAGGGGAAGTTACAATAACTGAGAAAGACAGTTAGAATGCAATCTCAGAGCAGTAAAATCTCACAGTTTAAAGATTATTCTCCTTCTCTTTCAGTGTCTTTATTCACTATTGTTACAAGGTGATCAATGTATTCTCGAATTATCCATGTAGAGAACTCGAGGTTAAGTGTCTCGTTAGGGAATTTGTTTTTATGATCAATCGTCCCTACGAAGAGGAGGTTGTTTTGAAATCCCTTAAGGTTCATAGCTACAGTAACCAATTCGAGTGCCTTATACTTGGATGAAATCAGAAGTAAACATGTGAATTCCTTCAAAGTGAAGTGAGAGAACATTCTCAAAGTGCGTGGGAAACCTATCTTCAGGAAATACATCCGGAGATGGCGTGCCTTCGACTTCTAAAGTTTTTTTCAATGAGGATTTGCTTCTAGAAATGAAAGTCCTAGATATGACTCGAAATCAATTCATAAGAATGAACGAGTCCCAGTTGGTAATTCGGATGCATAAAAGAGTGCATTCGAGGGGGAAAACCCAAGTCTGTGTCCTTCGAGGAGGACAGAATCCTTAGTCTTTTGGGGGTGACAAGCCCTTAAACGAATTGATCATCTCAAGGTGGTTAGCCTCGAATTCTCCTTAGGAGGAAGAAATATTCCTCTTTCGAATTCGCTTTTGGCAGGAGGGAACATACCTCCTTCGAATTCACCATCTGGAAGTGGTTAGCCTGAAAAGACATCCTTCGGAATTGTCTGTCGAAGTTGTCCCTCGGATCTGTCCATCGAGGTTTCCTTAATGGGAAGGAATATACCTGCCTTGTGATCTTTTAAGACAAAGCATAAAAAGTGGTTTTTCGAAATCTATGAATGTGATCTAAGAATGACTCCTGAGTTAAAAGGTACAGAAAGTTCCCGGGAGGATCTTTCTTAAGTAAAAGTACCTTTCAAACGTAAAAGTATGTAATAAAATCACTCGAAGTTTGTTCTAGGGAGCGAATAGATGCTACTTCGAGGATCAAATGAGATATTGAATATTTGAGGAGTCTATTAGGGGTAGC
>JAUPMG010297002.1:0-17110 GCA_031762675.1 Pachysandra terminalis | reverse complement strand
TGCTAGGCACGAAGCAAGCGCGGCCCGCGGGCGTTCGTGCCAGGCCATGCCGTGCGGCCCATTTGTACACCCCTAGTCCCATAGACCCGTCTTTTTCGTTGGATGTACTAAAAACACTGTTTAGTGGGAAATTGGATCTTCGGTTATGAAGATTCCTACTACGTGCACGGAGCATAACATGTAACATGTATTTTGGGGGTTCCACCACGCCAACCGTTGATCTATCAAACTGATTAATGTAGTGGGCTCTTAAGCTGTGTTTGTTTAGCATCAAAATGCGTCAAAGGAAAAAAAGAAAATGCATTTTTCTTTTTTCTTTGACCGTTTGATTTGCAAGAAAGTGAAAAAAGTGTGGGTCTCATAGTTATTTTAAGAAAAGTCTCATAGTTATTTTAAGAAAAGTTTTGATTAAAAAAGTCAATTTTTGTTTTCTCGCTCACATAGTCTGATTTTGCGTTAAAGGAAAATAAAAATGCACTATCTTAAATTTGCCCTTCAAGTTACAAAAATTAAATGTCATTATAATAATATTTTGTGTGCTTAATATAATTATGACTTTCAAATTTGCCTTCTAGAAAGTGCATTATTCCAAAATTTCTTTGTGATTATAGGTCATTATAATAATATTTTGTGGGCTTAATATGTTATTTATTTAACATAGCATAAATATAATTTATATTAAAAGGGTATAATAGGAAATTGTATTCAGGATTCTTATGAGTTTCTCGCTAACCAAACACATTATGCAGGATTTTCATTCAAAATCATTCAATTTTCCAGCAACAACCAAAAAATATCAAGAAACTTACTTTCACTTTTTTTTCAGGTTCTTTTTCCTTTGACACACTTTGATGCTAACCAAACGCAGTTTTAGGGTTCAACCTTTTTCTTAAGTTTTTAGAATGGCAAGTCATAAATACTAAAGGTGGTCTCTTGGAACACGTGTTATGCTCCTTTGCACATAAATAATGAAAGTGATTCCTTGGGACGTATTATGCTCCTGTGAACATAACTAGAGTTTAATAGAGATCGGATCTACATAACAGAAGATCCCGATCCAATTAGTGGATTGGGACCAACTCAGCATGTTCTTGCACCTAATCCTGGTCCAATAATCTGATATTAAAAAATAAATAAATAAATAAATTCCTCTTATTAAAAATATCCCCAGCTGTTATTCTTATTCCAAAGAAAGACAAAGTTCTCAACCAAATCATGATTTAAATATGTCCGATTCGAAGGGTGTTTTTATAATTATATATAAAATATATGATAATTTTATATATTATAAAATAACTAAAATACCCCTTAAAGTGATTACGAATTACTTTTTGACCTTTTTGTCTCTCTCCTTTACAACGAAAACAAAACCAAAATCTCCCAGAAGATCAAAGATCAAATATCAAAAGCAATGGTAGAAAGCTTTCCCGATACAAGCTTTCCCGATACAGAAAATGTGATCTTAACAAACTTTACAAGTCATTAAACAGTTAAAAACCTTTCAACATCACAGAACAAAGTATTCGACGGTTTGATAAGATGATAATGATCTTATCATCTATCATAGGTACAGCTTCCGTTTCAGAGCCTTGATTCTCAATAAGCCTGGGGTCTCTAGTTCGAATTCCTGGATTAAAATGATACATGTTGCTTGTGAGTGGTTACAAGTATCCGAGGTTTTGTCCAATCCTACAAAGTACCATTGGGTTCCAAGCCATTCAAATAAAACGAAAAGCACCTCGAATCCTTCTTCTTTTTTAATCTAAAAAACTATAATATGAATGTACAAGTTGGAAAGAGTAGTTTTTTTTTTTTTCGTAAGAGTTGGAAAGAGTAGTTGAGTAACAAACAATGATAGACACATTTGTTGAAAAAATAATGAAGGATCGTAAGCTTGATGTCTAAACTCGGTTTCGGATCGGGTATGGTCTCGGTCCGATCTCGAGTTGGATCGGCAATCCAACTCGGTTTTGGATCAGGGGATGGGATCATCCCGATCCGAACAATAGCAACAAAAAAAATAAGATCGGACAATCCAACTCTCCGAGATCGGTACAACTTGTCTAGATCATCCAAATTGTATTAGTATAGGATCGAGTTGAAGGTTTTTGGGATTTTTGAGATCTCGGGGATCGTCCAATCCATTTGAGATCTCAGGGATCGTCCAATCCAGACCGGGATTGGACGATCCTTTACACTATGATCAGAAGTATAAAAAGCCAAAATTAATCTACAACATTTGAATGAAGAAAATGCAATATTCCTTGTAATATTTATTTAATTAGTGTCAGTGACAATCACTTTCAAAATTTTCTTTGAATCGATTACTACTCGCTATATTTAATTATTTTGACAACCATGAACATGTGCATTAATATCTCTTCACTTTTATTTTTTTATTTTTAATAAAAATAAAGTTTTTTTATAAGATTTTTTTTTTTTAAGGTTATCGAATTTTGTCAAATCTCGCTCCCCTAACAATAAAATCCTAACTAGATTCACTTAAAATAAAAATAGATTCAACTGAAAGCTCTTATTAAAATCTCTGTAACAATATCCATTTTCAATAAATTTTAATAAAAATTACTAATTTTTATTTTAATGTTTAATGATAAAAATAAATAATAAAAATATAAAATTAATTAAATGTCCACACACCATTTGAGAAATGAAAGCATTCGTCCTTATTAATTTAATTTAATATAAAACAATAGTACTTTAATATTTTATAATTATATATGTCAGTGCGCATGCAATCACAATAATATTTAATTTCTTAATTAAAAGGGTAAATGGGTCATTAAACTTTCTTCAACTTTCTGGGAAAAGTAACTCTAGGATATCACGTGAATCACGTGGATCACGTGGGTTATATTTCACTCAAATTTTGTTTTGTTGATGCAATCAATTTTTATTTTTTATTTTTTTTATTCTAGGATGGGTGTGAAGAGAGGACAAAACAATGCTTTGTCATATGCATTCGAGGAGAGAATCATCCTATAGGGACAGTTTATGACAACCTGACCTTCCAACCTACCAAAAGCGGAGAAAAGAAAGAGAGACAAAGAGCCTGTGTGGGCCAGACTGGCGGGCCGGCAGGGAAAGTGGAACCAAGCTAGGGTCTTGATAGGAATGGCTCAGACCGCTTCGAGTCCTCATGTTCATGTAAGCGTGGCTCCATACGTACTAAGCGTTGTCGGTATTTCCGGGTTGATGTTGAATCCGAAACCCGCTTGTTGTTTAATAGAAAAGGATCCGGATCTTCTCAAGTTAGAATCACCTATAGTTGATTTGAAACCAGTTAACATGCAACACGTGGTATAAAGTGCAAACCTGTAATAAATTTAAAATTTTCAAGGGAAAAAGGGACGCGGACCCTCGGTTGTTGTAAGGTGCGATTTGTTAAACAACCCCGATGGTGAAATTATAATTTTGTCCTCACCTAAGTTACTTTATGAGGATAAAATTATAATTTTGCTCTCGGGTTATTTCACATGTCACACCCCATATCAAGGGCGTCCATAACAGAAGTTCTACCTCTGAGAAAAAGTATTCAGTCATTAATAATGATGTGACAATTTATCTCACGTGTTGCATTCTAACTAATTTCAAATCAACTAAGAAGCGATTATAACTTGAGAAGATCCGATTCTAATAGAAAATATCTACTAAAATGAAGATCCCGGTTATGCTCATCTTATGTATACAGGAGCATAACACATGTCCCGGGAGAGCCCACCACATTAACGGGTGACCTGCGAAACTAGTTAATGTGATGGACCCTATGTTCGACACAGAATCTAAGGTGGAATTAGAGTTGAGGATTTCAATTTTCTTGTTTGATGGCATATAAAGAATTGGATTTAGGATTCTAGTTTCAATTATGTAGAATTTGTTTATAAGGTAAACTGGGTTTTATCAATAATTACTTGCTCCCTTATTTTTTTTTTGTCTCTCTTCTCTTACTAAATTTGATCTAAACAAAAATAAAAGACAATTAAAGTAAAAATAAAATGAAAATGAAAATATATAAAATAAAAATTGAAGAAAACAGAAGATTAAAAATAACAATAAAAGAAAATAAAATATAAATAGAAAGAAAATAAAAAAAATAAAAATAAACAAAACGAAAATGAAAATAGAAATAAAAAAGAAAATTAAAAGAAAGGAAAAGAAAATATAAGAAAATAAAAAAAATAAAAATAAAATGGAACATTAGATTAAATTAAAATTAAAAAAACAAAAGAAAATAAAATAATTCATAAAAATAACAATAAAGAAAATAAAAAATAAAGTAGAATAGAATAAAATAATTAAAATAAAATAAAATAAAGGAAAAAACAAAAGAAAATAATAATATATTTTTTTATTTTCTTTATATTTTTTTTTCTTTTTATTTTATTATAATTTCTTTTAAATTTATATCTATTATTTTTTTTTACTTTCTTTTATTTTTATTTCTATTTTTAATAATATTATTTTTTATTTTTTTTTCTTTTACCCTTCAACATGTTTTAATAATATTAGTTTCTTATTTTTATTTCTATTTTTAATAATATCAGTAGACAACATATTTGATAAAATTCCTCAACAACTTAGTTTATCAATGCTCCATTTGTTTTAAGTCAATCAAACAACATATTTACAATTCCGAGGTTTTATAATTTAGTGAATTATAATTCCCAGTTTTAAAATTCTATAGACCAATTCCAAATCCTTGCGTCAAACAGACATCTTCTTTTTAGGTTTTTAGAATGAGGGTCACCAGTTTGTGTAGTGAGCCCCCGAGACACATGTTATGCTCTTGTACACATAACAGGAGCATAACATGATTCTTCATAACAGCAGAACCTTTTCTGTTAAAATACATGTTTTATTGCATAATATATATATATATATATGCACGTACACATCATGCCAACAAAAGCATGTTAAAATAAATTATTTTCTTTCAAAAATAACCTTAAAACATTGATTAAGAAAAAATAAAATCATAATTATTTTGATTATGTTCTTCTCTCACGGTGTGAGTTAGGGTTGTAACTTGTAACTACTTGTTTCGGGTTCATAAATCTTAGGTTGCGTGTGGCCCGACTTATATACATAAACAGTAGAGGAAGACTACCCATAAGGAAAAGCTGCTGAGAGCAGCTTCTTTTATCACTCATGCAAAAAGCTATTTCTAAACTTTAATAATATTTTTATAATACCTATTTTACTCCTAAACTTTCATAAGCACTTAAATAAATGCATTTACCAAGCGCTATTTTCTTCAAATAAGCAGTTTATTGTTGCCGTGGATAAGTTCTCCCATTGAGCAACCTATCCAATGAGTGCTTATCCATAAGCACAAGCCTAACCAAACGCAGCCTTAAACCAGAAACATAGCAAACAACAAACTTAACAAAGTATTTGCTATCCTGACAAGGTGGATAACTTTTTGCCTTCAAGTAGGTGACAGCTGTACCAAAAAGCTATTTACCGTGTCAAGCTATCAAATACATACTGTGTCCAAATCATCAGCATTTTCATTTAATATTTATTAATACATTAGTTATTTTCGTAATTCTGTGTGAATAAAGATAATTCTCTATAAGAATAGTTATTCACGGACACATTGGAATCAACAAAGGAAAAAGACTGTTTAAAAAAAAATGTCAACATATGGCATAACCCAAAATTGCAGGAGAAAAAAATAGAAAATGAGGTTAATATGAAATTGGTAGTAAAGAAAATGATATCTTATCATTCACCAAGAAAAAAAAACTTTACCTGGGTTAACCTGACTTAACATGCACTTCAATAATGTCATCGTCATCCATCCCAAGGTCATCAGGAGTTGCGGTAGGGGCAATTTTATCACCGTCAAAGGAAAAAACTAAAGTTTGGAAATCTCGATTAACTTTCTCCGCATACATTTTGAAGAGCCGCTCAAACTTATCATCCTGAAAACAGAAAAGCAACACTTGACCACCACACTATTACAGCATTTTGGAGTTTGTATGTTAAAATACACCAAATGACAAGTATGAGAACAGAATAAACATGCAAAAAGTAAAAGAGATGCAATTCACTGCTAGAAGGGAAATGAAGCACACTAAGAAACTAGTGTCCCTTCGGTCCATAATAGATATATGAAAAAATCTATTGCTTAACAAAGTATCAAATAATATCAATTCTAAAGCACCCAATGATTTGCTATAAATAAACTTGTCATATTATTCATGGAACATTGTTAGGAAGTCATCCTCAAGCCCCCACTGAAAGGAATCATATTAATACGTCCAAAGGAAATATTTCATGTGATCTCCTAATTCAATGTCTACCTATTTATCTAATTACTTCATCAATCATCAAATGACAAATAAATAGAACAAATACGTCAAAAGGGAATATACATCCCGCACCAATAAAAACCACATATGCCCAAGTCACATTAAACTTTTCTTCTCTACAAACTGCTCCAGTTTTGATTCCCACATGTATGAGAAACTCACAAATAAAAGATACATTGTATCAAGGTTATAATGTCAACTAAAACACATAAAATATAGTGCTGCTCAAAGGGAATGTGCATCTTTTTCAGTATCCACACCCCAAAATGCATGGCTTTGACTAATACATTAAAATTATTTTCCTCTCAATAACTGCTTTAATTTCAGCTTTCATACATCTGAATGCCTCATGACCACAAGAGAAATTGACCCAAGGTCGTGATGTCAAATGATGCACAGAAAGTATAATGCTGATGTATTATGTATATGTCCTCAAAGGTTACACTAGCGAGATACATTTGGAGAGCCTTAAGAGATGGACTCACAAAACAACAGATCATGTACAACACACCAATAGGCAGCACCACTAAGCTGGAAAATAGTTTCCTGCAGTAGAAGATTATCAGTTTACATGCCATGATAAATAACAAAAGTGTTCCCAATGTATTAAAGAGAGTTCACAGGCTTTTTGCTCACATGATTAGATAGTCTATTTATTGTAAATGTATTCTTTTTTTTTTTACCACTTCTGCTTCACTATAGAGTTACCTTGTAAAACATAAGCACAACCAAGGTCTCCAAATGTACAAGCTATAAATAATATTACGAACACTGATGATAATTAGTTAAATGGCATACAGAATACTGGGGAAATGCATCCCAAACGTTGTGAATAAACTTGTACCTTGAACACACGAAATTGCTTGAGCCCGTCCTTGTCTTGGATAGAAATTATGATTTTCACTCTTTCAACATTCGGCTTTGATGGTTGATCTGATGCAGATATCAAAGTAGACTGCGCTGAACTAAGTTCTCTTTTGACCGATTCCTCTACAGCTCGCAGCACATCTTCAGCTGATTGAGCAAATGATGCCAGCTCCTGCTTCTTTAGTCTACATATTTGTAAGACACTAAATCAAGAAAAATAAATATGAACAAATCAGGGGAGTCCGTGCTGCTTAACCTATTTTCCCCCCGAAATGTGAAGAAAAAATGTTGGCTATAAAAAAAAGCCTGCTCATTCTATGCATGTTTCTTTTTTCTCTTTTTTTGTGAATTTGCTTGTCTTATGCGTGATTAAGTGGACCTTACATTATGATTTATGTGATCCTTCAAGGAACAGTATTTATTCACTTCCTGTTGACTGGTTCAGTTTGTTTTTTTAATTTTGGATACAAAAGGACAAAAGGAACACCATACAAGAAACTAGAAACCTCAAAATTAACATCGCATTAACTATTTGCACCAAAGCCCATAAGATTGATAAATAGAAATCACTTGAATAATATACAGCTTCAATGACTAAGGTGCACTAGATCATATATTACATTGTCCTGAAAAAGCATGGCATCATTGTCATCAATAGTTGTAAGATAGATGTAGTAAAATCACCTCTCACTATCACCTTTCATCAAAAACTGTAATAATCTACATGTAAAATATATTGCCCACTGGAGGAAATGGGAGAGGGGGAGGGGAATTGCAGACAGAAATATAAGAATCGGTCATCCGGATCTGATTTCTCTCTACCTACTTTGTTATTTTCCCTTAATTTTTTCTTTCTTCTCCTTTTCAAATCATTTAATTCAATAGAAAAATTGCCGACAGCTTTGCAGTGCCACTTGTTGCAACTATATGGCCGAACTACATTAGTATGTACATTCAGGAGTGGAGCTACATAGGGGGTGAGAGGGGGCAACTGCCCCCCCGCAATTTTTTAAAATATCTAAAGTTGCATTTGCCTTTTTAACACGTTACAAGTTGCCCCCTCGAAAAAAAATTTGTCCCCCTACAGTTTTTTTGTTGCCCCCACTCAATAATATTTTTTCACTTTTGTATCCTCACTCGGTAGGGGTGCAACTTGATTCGGTTTGGGTCAGGTTGACCTCAATCTATCTCCAAACCGTCCTCCTTGAAGGTCAACCCAACCCAACCCGATTTGAAACTCGAACTATGAAACCTAAACACCAAACCAATTTTATTTCGTAAACTCTAAACCCAACCCAACCCTACCTAAATTGCAATTTTGGGTTGGCTTGGATTGGGTTAATTCGTGTTGATAAGCACAATCGTAGCTGAGTCATATATTTGAACTTAAATCAATCTGAATAATATGCAAATACTAAAAACATCAAATCTAACTTACCCAACACATTCAACTACAACAAAACATATTGCTATTAAACACTGTTATCAAACCATAAATATGAGGTTACATATATATTATATGTATATCACTAACCCGCTTAATTCGGTTTGAGTTTCGGGGTTGGGTCGGGTTACTTGAAGCCCTAACCCAAAACCAAGCCGAATTAATTCAGGTTGGCTTTTTTCAATCCAAAACCAACCCAAAGTGATATAAAACCCAACCCAAACCGACCCAAAGTCGGGTTGGATCGGTTTGGATTTGGTTTACCCCACCCAAGTCGCACCCCCACTCACTAGAGGTGTCAACCGATGCGGTCTAAACCGAACAAACTAAACCAAAAATGTAGGTTTTTGTTTTCCCATTTAGGTTTTGTTATGGTTTAAAAAAGAAAAAAATGAATTAATTTGGTTCGATTTACAGTTAAGGCTTCGATTAAACCGAACCAAACTGAAAAAACCGAAAGAGATTATATATATATGCGTCTGTATGTATAATATATATAAACTAGCATTAATTTTATATTATTTTTTCAATTAATTTTATCAAATTGAAAACTGATTTTTTGTCAAATCTTGCCCCCCTTACAAGAGAATCCTGGCTCCGCCCCAGTGTACATTGCCAACAAATTTTATGCTAGCTTAGTCAACAAAAAAAAAAAGTCCTCTAAAACCAAGTCTTGAATGAAATCTCTTTATAGTTTTTATCAAACAAGAAAGGACTTATTGAAGTAATACAGATGAGTGAAGCGTACATCGAGGTTATCAGTTCATATCATCTCAGCCTAAATCTCATACAACATCAATAAGCAATCTGTTGTTGCACTCTGAACCTATGATGAGCCAGAAGTGTTTCTCTAATATCAACTGTTGGTAATTCAACTTATTTTCTTCCAAACCACTCAAAACAAGCTGTCTATAGAAGCGTTCAAATTTCCTGTTCAACCTTTGCAGCTATTGTTATTACTCGCACTTTCATCTCATTCCAGAAATCTCTATTGTAGTTGCCACATTATGTTTCATATGAAAGAGAAGGCATCAACCACCAACTCATTTCAAATGCAAGTGTTTTAGGGAAATGGGACAGGCACAAAGATAAACTTATGGGCAAACCTAGAGCAAAAAAAAAAAAGCAAAACAAGAAAAGGCAAGAACAGCTATTCAATAAATTTTGGAGGCCAGAAAGATTATAACAATAAATTAAGGCTACAATCATCTTGAAAGAAATACAAGAATGCAAACTTAGTTTCTAACATGGATCAGCTGGGAGACGGGTAAAAGGTAGAAAGAAGACATTGCAAATCCACAAAAAAATAAACTTGGGATATTCAAAGTATGATTACTATATACAGATCCAAAATGAGAGGGCTACGCGTATGTACATAAAGTGCGTACAATGACCTGGCCAACAAAACAATACAAGAAGGCTTAGCACGTGCTCACACACACACAAAAAAAAAAAAATAGAATCCACAGATGAAATATCCTTAAATTCAGCAAGTCCTCTCACCCGATGAAACAGAAATGAAAGTGCTCTTTTGGAATAGATGACACTGCCTTCTTTTTCCTTTTTTTTGATAACTGATGAATTGTATAAAAAGGATAAAACATGGAAGATACAGGCACCATAGCTTAAGAGAAAAAAACTTTAAGCTATGGGAAAAGAAAAACAAAAAACAAAGACAACTCCCAAGAAGCCCCTCTACACAATACAGAACCACACACAAACGTGCCTATAAGGTCGGAATCTTCAGAGCCAAAACTGTCAGAATCCCCTCAAACAGTCTCCCTCCCCCTCCTGGCTAAAGACTCTGCCAACTGGTTGGGCCCCCTCGACACGAGTTGGAAATAGATATTCCAACCCCTGCATAAGGACCGAGCCAAGCGAACCAAGTGGGTAAACCTCCAATGACACTGCTCCTGCCTCAGCATCCAAGCCATAATAGGAGACGAAGAATTCTCAACGATCAGATCATCATATCCCTATGCTCTAGCATATCTCAAACCTGGCATTAAGGCCACCAATCCAGCTCCCACCACCTCCCCTTCTCTACCAGAACCAAACTAAGTAAATAATATAGCACCTTCACTGTCTCGGAAGATATCACCTATACCAATGAGGCCCGATTGGTCCAGAGTGAAGCTGCAGAAATTTAGCTTAACCCACCCCGGATCCGGAGAAGACCAAACTGAAACAACGGACGAAACACATCTGCCTCTCTGCAATCAAATACCACTCTCTCATGATATCCGCCACTGAAACTTCAACAAACTGGCTCCTCACTAATGCCTAGGAAACCACGGACACCATAATCCCCTCAATCACACTCGATGGGGAGGATGAAACATCCTGGAAAATCCTCAAGTTGCGCTCTCTCTCCATATGTGCCAAAGCACAGCGTGAAAAACCAGCCGGTACATAATATGTCCTCTCTGTACAAGGCCCGGAAAACTCCACAGATCAAGCATCTGACAAACACCTCCTGGCATAACCCAAGCCCTCCCAATGATACTTACAAAGAATCTCCATGCCTCAACAGCCATAGGGTAGTGTAAAAACAGATGATCTACTGACTCCTCCCCTCTGCATAAAAAGCGCATATGTGGTGAGAGAACCATGAACGTCCTTCTTTGGAGCATCTAAAATGAAAGGAAAGAATAAAAATAAAAACAAAGAGAGACAAAATAGAAAGGGTGTGGTGTGTGCTTGAATTAAGGGTTAAAAATTGAAATTGAAGAAAGGGAAATTAATAAAAAAGAAAAATTGAGTGGAAAAAAAAAAGAAAAAATTTTATTTTAAAAAAGGGTCTTCTCCTTCCTAGGGATTCAGTAGCCTCTCCCTCAGAATTTTTTTTCTTCTTCTCTCCACGGTGCTGCAGCAGAACAGCACCTCATTCTTCTTCTTCCACCCCAACCTCTATTCAACCCAACGAACCGAGCTCTTCTCACCCCATCTCTCCTTGTTCACGAACCTAACCACCATCCTAACCGTTCTCTGTTCATTTCAGAACAGAAGCAACCCAAGCTCCACCTCTTCTGCATATAGCCCAACTTATCTGTTTAAGCCACCTGAAAACTGACCACCAAGCTCCTCCTTCCTAACGGCAGAAACCCAACACGTCTCCCCTTCCCTCCTTTCCACCGTGTCACTGCACTGCATCTCACGACCCGCACACGGCCTCCTGTTCTCCTTCATCTTCATCTCTCTCGTTGTAATGCAGCATACCCTGTTCCCCTTCGTCTTCATACTCTGTTCGGCCGTCGTTCTTCTAAAGCTCAAGTTCGTACAGTTAGAAGCAAGGTTCAAGACGAATTTAAGGACTGTAACAAATCCAGGATTTTTTTATAAACCAACTTTGCAGGTTTGTTTTCTTTACTTGTATATTCGGATGTGATTGATTATCTTATCCTTCATTTTTTGTTGTGGAGACCATATTGTCTCCATAGGTAACCTGGTTCATTGTATTGATATTGATAGAATTCAATGATACTCATTTTAAAATCCATGGTCCTAATCTCCAATGCTTGGAACTCATTGTTTCATTCGAATCTATCCGCTTCATAAAGACCCTGCATCTTGTTGTTGTGTCAATTTATTTAGCCTGCAATTGAAAGGTGCTAAACAGCTTGAGCAAGGTATGACTTGCAATTTGATCAAGGTTCTTGGTGATTTGCCTAGAATTAAAAAAGTTGACACATACTTTATAAATTATTTGGCTATGGAAAATGTACCAGAGAGGCTTCCAATCACTTGTCACCGCCTGCAGAAACTTATATTTGATATAAGTTTCAACTGTTTGGATGAGATTTCAGCCATTCTTTGCTTGATTAAAAGTGCACCTAACTTAGAGGAACTTCAGGTCACTGAGCATACTTCAATAAACAGACGTCATAGGAAATGTTTTAAGTTTCTTGGAATTGCAAAACAACTCAAACTTCTTGAGCCAACTTCGAGCCATTAAAATTAATCGCATCTTGGGATTGAAGCCTGAATTGGAATTCATCAAGTTTCTACTCGCTTGTTTATTAATACAGGTTATTCTTAGGAATTTTTAGCATTTTAGGTTTTTTTTTTTCTTAATTACTCCCAAATTTCACCTTTTAAATCAATTTAGGGCTTTAGGGGTTTTTTTTTTCCCTTTTCCTTTTTTAGTGTCATTTCATTTTGTTTTACTTTTTTTTGATATATTTTGCTAATATGTTTAATGCATTTAAGATTTTAGAAACTTTAATAATTTCAGAGTTAGATTAAAAGATTTACCTCTTTCAGAATCCCTTTAGAAACTTTTTTTAGAATTTTTATTTATTTTAGCTTATTTTTAAACTATCTAATTTGACCAAATAATCTTGAATTGGGTAAGCAGCTAAGCCAGGAGAGAGTGGGTGTCTAACACCTTCCCACTCTCTCAAATAAACTCCATTACCTAAATACTGGCTAGACCACCTTAATAATTAGCTCAAGATGACATAGTCACAGACAAATGATTTATATTTTAAGGAGCATGCCTTTGAAATTGATTTCCTCCGAGACTTGGTGGGGAAAAGGGGCTAACTAAAAGCACCCAAAACGTAATAAACTAAACATGCAAACTATTACTATAAAGGCACGACAAGCAGTTCAAAGCAGGATGGGAAATGTCAAAAGGGGTGTACTAAAGAGCACAACATGACAAAACCCAAATGTTTGACATAGAAAACAGATTTGATTATAAGAGAATGCTATGTCAACATCACATATGTCCTAAAATAGATATTACTCTACTAGAACACATATGAGGAGGTTTTCCAAATAAATATTTTATTACAAAAGCAAATGGAAAACCACGATATGCTTCAATGAACATGCAACAGGATATAAGAACGGCATGAAGTAGAAGCATAAAAGATCTAAATATGCATACACAAATAAATTGACACAACAGCAAGATGCAGGGTCTTTATGAAGCAGATAGATTCGAATGAAACAACGAGTTCTAAGCATCGGAGATTAGGACCGTGGATTTTAAGATGAGTAACATCATTAAATTCTATCAATATCAATACAATCAACTAGGTAACCTAAGGAGACAACATGGTCTCCACAACAAAACATGAAAGATAAGATAATCGGCCACATCCGAATATACAAGTAAAGAAAATAAACCTGCGAAGTCGGTTTATAAAAAAAAAGTCCAGGATTTGTTGCAGCCCTTAAATTTGTCTTGACCCTTGCTTCTGAATGTACAAACTTTAGCTTTAGAAGAACGACTTGCCGAACAGGGTATAAAGAGGAAGGGGAACAGGGTATGCTACGTTACAGCGAGAGAGATGAAGACGAAGGAGAACAGGGGGTCGTGAGATGCAGTGCAGTAACACGGTGGAAAGGAGGGAATGGGAGACATGTTGGGTTTCTACTGTGAGGAAGGAGGAGCTGGGTGGTCGGTTTTCAGGTGGCTTAAACAGAGGAGAAGTTGGGCTATATGCAGAAGAGGTGGGACTTGTGTTGCTACTGTTCTGAGATGAACAGAGGGCGGTTAGGATGGTGGTTAGGTTCATGAACAGGGAGAGATATTGATCAAAAAAAAAAAAAATGAACAGGGAGAAACGAGGTGAGAGGAGGAGCTCGGTTCGCTGGGTTGAATACGGGGGGGGGTTAGGGTGGACGAGCAAGAGTGAGGTGCTGCTCTGCTGCAGTACTGTGGAGAGAAGAAAAAAACTTTTGAATAAGAGGCTACAGAATCCTAAGGAAGGAGAAGACCCTTGTTTTCTATAAGAAAATATTTCCTTTTTTGTTTTTTTTTTTATTCTTTCCTTTTTTTCACTCAATCTTTCTTTTTTATTAAATTCCATTTCTTCAATTTCATTTTTTATTAATTCAAGCACACACCACACCCTTTCTATTTTATCTTTCTTTCTTTTTAGTTTTATTCTTCTCTTTTTTTTTAGATTTTCATTTTCTTATTTTTTTTATTTCCTTTTCTTTTGGCGATTTGTCATGTGGCAAATTCCCTAAGAAGATTTTCCTTCTCACTTTGTTTTAGTTGATTTTTTTTTTTCTTTTTTGTTTCCTTTTTTCGCTCTTGTTTATATTCTTTTATTAGCCATGTGGCAAACTTTTAAAAATTTTCTTCTTCCAAATTTTTGAATTTGCCACATGGCAAACCTCCCCGCAATAATTATTTTCCCTCTCAAATACTTTATAACATATTTTTTTTTATCAATAACACTTTCCCCAGCTAGGCAGGTTCGGATTTAAGTGGGAGGCCGTGGCGGTGGGTTGCTGCGCAAGCCTCCTACTTGGGATTAGTCAGGCCTAAGGCCCAGACACCCAAGTTATCAAAAAAAAAATAACATTTTATTAAAATCACAAAAAAGAAGGAAAATACAGGTAGGATACAAAGAGGCAAAAGAAAAGCAAAATTACACAGAGAAACACAGAACTCCTGAAGAGACTACAAATAAGCAACTGTATCCCAACTCCTCAACATATCGGTTCACGAAATATCTCTAAAATCTAGTAGAATACACACCCAGGAAACAGTCATGACCATGATGGAATCAATGAGCTCCCCCACTCTCTTACCCTTTCCTCCAAAAATTCTTCTATTTCTCTCAAGCCAAATCCCCCAAAGCACCGCAAATAGAAGAGCTCTATATAAAATCTTCCCCCGAATTCCAAGAGCCTGGAACTACCATTGATTTAGCAAATCTCTCACAGTACAAGGGCCAGCCCAAGCCAAAACAATGGAGGAAACAAAAAAACTCCAAACCTGATCAGCAACGGTGCACCTCAAAAACAAATGATTCACGGATTCCCCTTGGACCAAACACATAGGGCATACCTGCGGAGATAACGCCATAAATAGCCCTTTGACCCCCCAAAAAGGGAATTTCACAAATTCAAAGTCATTTTAAATATTTTTCAGCAACGAATCCAAATTTGATGTCAAAAAACTATTTTGACCCCCAAATTTAATTATTTTGTTCAACCAACCGTATTAGGGGTAAAACCGTCATTTTTGCTAACAAACTCCAAAATTGCAAAAGATTATACTCATTGAAGAACATTTTGGCTCAAGAATTCAGATTTAAGGTTTAAAATGGGTTTAGGACTACTAATAGATCAAGTGGGGACCCACCGAAGGCATTTTAGTCATTTCACATAAATTTAGGGACTTTCAAGAAAAATTAGCAATATGATTGGGATGATGACTCAAAGATGATTGGGGGTAAAAAACTGCTCAAGCTCAAGCCACCAGAAGCGGCAAGGATCAAAAGAATCACCCTCATGCAAATTGGGGTGTCTACATGTAGCACTTGAGAAGCGACACATGGAGGCCAGTCATGAAAGGAGGCGACTAAACAGAGAACTACAGAAGCTTTCGTAGACTCATAATGAAGTTTAGGATTCGGGTGGTAGAGGTTTCATTAGAAGACAAGGTCAGGAGGCCAAATCTGGTTTGTTATGAAGATGAACCTTCTCTCTTGGACTGTCAGTGGGATGAATAACAACGATAAAAGGGACACTGTTAAAGCATCGATGGGGATATGGAAACAAGATGTGATCTTTCTTCAAGAATCAAAGATGGAGGTAATTTCTGATAAAATGATGGGGGACAAATGGAGGGTAAGGGAGGTAGAGTTTGCTTTTTTGCCGGCTGTTGGCTTGGCTGTAGGTGTAGTGGTGGCATGGAACAAATTTAAGTTTGTTAACAGCTTGGTAGGTAGATTTGTGTTATCTGTGGTACTGTTGCGAATAGAAGTTGATGCAGAATTTTTGCTATCGATGATTTATGGGCCAAATGAAGAGAATTCCCTTCTTGAGCTTCAAAAGGAATTAGATGCGGTGAGGAGCGGAACTAGTCTTCCTTGGGTCATTGGAGGTAGGGGTATCAATAGGTTTGGTCTAAACTGAAAACCGAACAAACCAAACCAGTGTTTTTAAAGGCGTTTGAGGCGCACGCCTTGGGGCGTGGCGTCCTCAAAACGCCTTGAGGCGCATGCAAAAGGCGTGAAACGCTCGTGAGGCGTGCGCCTCACCCAGTGAGGCGTTAGGGAGGCGTACGCCTCACGCTATTTTGTGAGCTTCACTCCTGAGACGCACAGCATAAAAAATTATTTTTTTACTTTTTTATTTGTCTCTTATTAAAACTCGAGAATTTGTCTCTTATTAAAACTAAAGAGAAAAGATTTGGAGAAAAAAATAAGAAGAAAGCTTGGAGAGGAAGTGAAGAACATGACGACCTGGAGAAGAAAAATTAGGGTTGCAAAGAAGAGCAATCACACAACTTCAACAATCAGCAGCAGAAAATCCAGGTACTCTCTCTCTCTCTCTCTCTCTCTCTCTCTCTCTCGTCCTCTCCTCTACTTAGAGAAATTGGGTTTTTTTTTCCTGAAACTTTCTCTCTCCTTCGTCCTCTTCTTATGCTGTTTTTCATTTTTTTGAAACTCCCTCTCTCTCTCTCTCTCTCTCTCTCTCTCTCTCTCTCCGT
>JAUPMG010296992.1:0-17110 GCA_031762675.1 Pachysandra terminalis | reverse complement strand
GACTGAATACTTGGTATATGTACAACTACTATTAAGAAGATTCTTTTTGATAGAATTTGTTGATATTCTATACCTTGTCATGTGTATGATATGATAATATCCATGAGTAATATGGGCCTATGTATTACCAATATGTAGAGGAAGATCTACTATGAGAAAATTAGTGAGATAATTAGAGTGAAAATCTTCATTGGAAAGAGCTACCACTATTGTGTGAAGTTATTCATAAGTAATCTTCCGATGTATAACCAAAATGTAAAGCAAGATCTACCATGAGAAAAGAGCTACCTTAGTGATCAGTGTGAAACTACCAACTGATGTTTAAAAAAAAAAAAGAGGAATCAAGGATAGTTTTAACATATATCTCAAAAAGCTGATTTGAAACATCCAGTTGGAAATATGACAGATTCTTCTAGAATGTATTTTGCTGAGCACACACACACGATTGGTTCTTAATTTGTATCAGTTTACATTTAATTCTGAGAACTTTTCAATTAAAGTATTAAAAGTCAAACCTTGTGAATTTGAAAAAAGTGCTGATCTGAAAGATGTGTTTTATTTCATTTGCACTATTTTAAAATAATTTTTTTGAGCCATGGGTATTTTTGTCTGTTTTGTTCCAAATTTGTTGTAACATGTGCTACAGGAGTATGGCTCTTCAACTATCAATTATTTCTAACTGATTTTTGAAATTTTGGTATCTTACAAAATGTACTGCGCCCTTGAGTGTTAATTGCTTTTGATTAGGGTTATACCCTAAAATCTCAAAAAGGGTTTTTCTAGTTCTCAAGCTTATCTCTTCAAAAGCTTCTAATCTCTACTTAAGAACCCTAGCCTTCTCTTTTTGCTAGAAATTTCTTCAAGCATACTGAATTGCTTGAAGCATGGTAACCACACGGATTGGATCTGGATCGAAGATGGCTGGCAGTGCGTCTGCCCAAAGGAACTCTCGGGGTTCTCCAATGTCTATTGGTTCATCTTCATCCTCGTCTCAAACTCGTTCACCTTCGTCTGTAGGCGATTCTTCTGCTGCACCACCACCGGATTCATCTGCAACACCAATGCATACCTTTTTCTGGAGCCAAGAGTTTCCCGAATGGTATCCAAGAATCTTTCTAAAATGAGGAGTTGGTTAGTCAAAACCCTCAATCCCTAAATCGCCTGCACCGGCCAAATCATCTTCATCTTCTGATTTCTCTGAATTTCTGGTTAAATCATTAAAGATGAAGAAATCGTTCAAGAAGTCTATTGGGAAGAAGAAAGTGTCAACCAAGTAAGGCATGCTCAAAATTTCTCACCGGAAATATGAGCAGCTTCAGTCAGCAAAATTGGGATCGTCTACCCAACAACAGCCTTCTTTTGGCACCGGAACATCATTTGCTGCTCAGCACACATCTCCTCCTCGCACTGCTGCTCCACCTTCAGCTGATTCTGTACCTGCATCTTCATCTGTTCCTCCATCTCAAACAGAGTATGTCCGGTTTCCTTCACAGGTATATGAGCATCTTTGGTCCTGCTTTTCTAAAAGGAAAATACTGTCTGAAAGGTCAATAAAAATATCTGATCATTAACCCTCTGGGATTGTTGTTCTTTTGCAATCTCATGGTCTGATGGGAACTGTTAGTATGGCTTGTGCACATGCACCTTCAATTGTCAATGAATTCTATTCTAATATTTCATCTGGGGTTTCGGATACTGCCTCCCCCAATTTTTGTAAAGTGTTTTGTCGTGGGAAAATCATTGATTTCTCCCTATCTATTATTAATGCCTACTATGGAGTTACCTCTCCCTCCCCTTCCTCTCCCGGCCGGGAGTTGGATCGGTCTTTTGACATGGACACTGTAATTAAAGAACTCACTGGGTCTGCTACTGTTTCCTGGCCCAAAAGCCAGTCTTTCCTTTCAGCCGATTTCAATGTGAGGTATGCCATCCTCCACAAGATAGCTTTGGCCAATTGGCTTCTTGGACTACACACATCTTCTATTTCTAGGGATTTAGCCTTCCTTTTGGTCATTGTTGGTACTGGTCTTGATTTCAATATTGGCAAACATATTTTTGAAGTTATAGCTAGTCATGTTGAAATTGAGTCCACCTATGGGGTGTTGCCCTTTCCCTCTCTTATTTGTTCTATTCTAAAGTCGCAACATGTCATTTTAGCACCATCAGATCTTCTTGTGTACCTTAAGAAACCTATTAAGGTTTCTAGGAAATTGTTCAAGGGAAGGCACATTGTTGACTTTGAGGGGGAGTCCTCCCAGCCGGCTCCATCACCTACTGCTCCAACAGTCCCTGGAACTGTTCCAATATCAGATCTGCAATAGTTTCTGTCATCTGAATTGACAGTTGTTCAGGGGGAGCTTTAGGGTCTGACTGTCATGACTCAGATGTTGCTAGGCAAGGAGAAACTACTGAATAGGCTTCTCACCCAGTCCAGTTCCTCAGATCCTTTATCTGCCGCCGCTCCACAATCTACTTGATTTTCTGGTACTGATCTTTGGCATGTCTTTTGACAAAAAGAGGGAGTAACAGTGTTTGTTTTTACTTGTTTCTTTCTGTTTTACTGATTAATGCTCTACTGATGTTTGTCTGGCTTTGTTTGATCTTTGTTACTGTTTGTTAACACTAATGTTTTGTTTGTGGATATTCATGCTCTGAATGTGTTAATGTGAGTTGTTGTTTGTGTACTTATTATTTTTTTCTTAACAAACTTTAGAGATTTTTGCCAAAAATGCCAAAGGGGGAGATTGTTAGGTCTCACGTGTGTGTTGGCATTATTGGCAAGATTTGATTTTGCTAATAACACAGTGTATAATTAATTTCATGTCTCACGTGTGTGTTGGCATTATTGGCAAGATTTGATTTTCCTAATAACACAATGCTATCTAATTCCATTCACGTGGGTTTTGGCATCATTGGCAAGATTGGATTTGGCAATTAATTCATGTTCTAATTATCTCCATTCTTGGCCATATGCAACTTGTTTCTAAAATCAAATTTTGAAAGTACCAACATCTTTGAATATGATTTCATTCTAATATGGTTTTTATGTCTTAGGAAATAATCTCTAAAAAGAATAGTTTACAACCAGCTGTAAATATTCTATAGAGATTGCATACCGTTTCAGTAACACGGATTGCATGGATTGTGTGGAACAACTGGTGAGTTGGAGAGAAGATTCTAAATCTAAGAAGATCTCTCAAGCAAATAGAAGGTGGTAGATTGCGCAAATAACTACAGCTTGTATTTGAAGTGAATCCTCTGAAGAATAGGAGATCATGCATATCTAAGCCAGTTATTCTGTTGGAGAGAATATTCTGAGAATATTAAGGATTAAGCAAGTAATCAACCGATCAAGATATTCGGTATTATACTGTTGCTAATTAACAACAAAGGTTGGTTATCTTTAAGGGAAGATTTTGAGAAGATGCTTGAGGGAGATCAAGAAGATTTGAAGAAGAAAATTTGAATACGATCTTGATCTGATTTCAAATCTCGTTTTGAAGATCTGTTGTAACAGAATGTTGCAACAGTCTGTCATCCGAGAATCTGAAAAGATCTGTTTACCATCTCTATAAATATACATTGTATTTCATGAAGAATGTGAACTCTCCAAGTGATTCAAGAAGATCATATCAGTGTTTTTACAGTGCTTCGGGAGAAGAACTTTAAGTCTTCGGGAGAAGGCAACTGCAGATTGAAGGGAGTTCAATCATGCTTTAAAGTTCTTCGGGAGAAGAACTTTGAGCCTTCGGGAGAAGGCAGCTGCAGATTGAAGGGAGTTCAATAATGCATACATAAGTCGAAGGGAACTCGCTGAACAGATCCATGGAGTTGATTCTACACAATAGCGACATAATCTAAGAGGGAGTCTTTAATTTGTGTAAGATCAAATTGGTGTTTGTAATCTCTTTTACTTTAGTGAATTGTTCATCATCTGGACGTGGTCCCGAGGAATAGGTGTATACCGAATCTCGTTAAAATTGCCTGTGTTATTGTTTTGATTTTTATTAGATAACACTAATTAATCTAACAATTGCTTGAACTTAGATTAATTTATACAACCGGATTTATCAATAACAAATGACATCATTCAGCATTGGGCATGTCAACGCTATGTATGCATGATAGGCAGAGTCTCACATCTGCAAAACAAGCTTGTCCTACTTTGAATGGTGTTGAGGTACATAACAAGTACTCTGTGTGGCTATAAAATTATTTTTCAGGTTTAGTTAAATGGTCTCTTGGGTTGATGACCTAGCTAATCTATTCTGTCCACCTAGCAATAGATCTATTGATAAGCCATGTAGATTGTCTCACATGCCTATCTGATTGAAGTTAAATTTAAATAGATGCTTATTTTCTTTGTTTACGAGTACTCGTTTGTGGGCCATATTGCCTGGAGTGTAGAAGCTGCAGCATCTATTATAGTGGATATCTGCACATGCCATTCGTCCATCTATGTACAGGGAGGAAATCAGCTGTGGACTACCCTGCTGTCCTCATTGTGGATTTTCCTGTGATTGGTTTAGAAAATAATTTTGCTTGTTTTTTCATCCAATCACAAACCACACCACACGGTAGACCACATGGTAGCCCACAGCTGATTTTCTCCCTATGTATAGATGCACATTACGTGTCCCGACATTTCAGCACGTACATCCATGCACACAAATATATTTTTGACATGTATAAATACCCGTGCTGTTCCATCTTCCAGACGATTTTCATCCTTATTTTTGCAGCATTTCTTGCAATATTTTCTACCACAAAATCTGTGATTGATCATTTTATATTAGAAAATCATATTAAAGTTAAATATTTCTACATACAAACATAATCACAAGGAAGAATCTTATGTCTTATTATAATAAAAATTTCTAAAGACAAATGATAAAACATAATAAAAATTTCTAAAGACAAATGATAGTCATAATATATAAAAGTGAAATCAAATTGAAATAAACATGAACAAGTGAAATTTATTAACCTAGTTGTATTGTGGTTGACTTGGACCAGATTGGCTGGTCCATATTGGGATCGGCCAGGACCGATCCGATCCTAAGCCATTATACAACTATTGTATCAAGTGGCTTTAGATCAAACCGGTCCAACTGATATCGATCCAAACCGATCCAGTGACTTGATCGGACCGATTCAAAAGTTTTTTTTTCTTTTTTTCCTTTTTTTTTTTTAAATTTATAAAACCAACGTTCCAATAGGTATTGGCCTGGACCAGTCCGATATTGATCGGTCCCGACCGGTATCATTGATTCGGCTACCAACATCACCGTTCCGACAACTGGTCCGATCCAAGATCCCGAGACTTAAAACCCTGTTCCATACCCAAATTCGTTAATTTTCCAACCAAACTTTTCACAAGAGTACACATTGGTGTGGTCCCATCGGCCACCACCCTCCAACTCAAATTTGAACGTAAAGGCAGACCATCGTGTCGTGTCGTGAGCGGCTAATGCAAATCGAAGGAGGAGTTTTCATACCTAGCCTAATAAAATAAATAACTGATAAGAAAAACAGAACCATAAAATAAAGCTTACATCAGTCATAAAAGAGTTTAAGCCTTAAGGTCTAGTTTGGTTTGGTGAGAGGAACTTGGATTTTCCAACAAAAACACAAAAAAAGAGGAACTTGGATTTCTCCTACCAAATTTAGGCAAGAAATGTGGAAGTTTTGAAAGAAAGAACGTAACACCATCCAAGTAAGAGAAATATTCGGATGATAATAGTCAGGAATATACGATCATGCATCGGTTGACACTTGTCAATCATTAGCACGTTAGACGGTAAAGATACCCACGTTATGATTTTGACTTTGACTAGTAAAGTGCTCTGCCGTTTTAATTTTCTATTGGTTGGGAAGCGTGCAACGGCGCCGTTTCAACGTATACAAAATCTCAGTATTTTTGGCTTCTCTTACCGTCGCTTCTAGACTCGCCACACACACAACTTTCTCGTCTTTGACCATTATTACCGCTTTTCAAAAAAATAAAAAAAATTATATAAATAGCCACGTGGCAAACTTCAACTTGTGCTACTACTGACTCCCCATATTCACTTCGTATTAAAAAAAAAAAAGTACAGAGAGATAAAGGCAAGACCGCGTAAACACCGACCAAAGAAGCTTAGAACACTCAAAAAAAAAAATTACTAACTCATATGATGCCTTGAGAAGAAGAAGTGGAGTAGGAATTCATGAGATTTGAAGTAATATTTGTGATTTTCTTTCTCATTTTCCCCGAAAATGCTTTTGAAGACTCCAAACAAATTAACTACTTTCTTATCTTCTTATCCATCCTTGGCTAGAAAGAAATCTTGAACAAAAGGACAAGAAAAATAAAGAGTAAATGGTCAAAATGCAATTATATATATATATATATATATTTTTTTTGTGATGTGAAATCCCAATCCTATTTAGTAGGGACAGAGTAAACCCTAGATATATAATTCCACTTATAAGGATCATATATCAGGTAAGTCCAAGGATTTGAACCTGGGATCTCCAGTTTATGAGCTAAAAAGTCTGCGCGTTGAGATAACCTCTGTGAAGACTCGAACATGGACTTGTAATGGGCTTTTACAAGTCCTAATATTGGTTAGCTTTATGGGCCCACACATTAATTATGTTTTTTTGGAGTGAGGATTTTCTGTGATCTGAATCACAGGAGATCGGCACCTGTCCTAAGAGGCCCACTAGTTGTATTGCTTGTGGGACCCTAGGGTACACCAAATTTTTGGGTTTTTAAATTTGTAGGGTGGAGCCTATTTATGGGGACTAATCTCCTGTGGTGGATCACATGAGGTTTTCTGAGATCCAGATTAGAGAAGATTCTCATCCTGTTTCTTTTAGTGCCATAGTCATTGCTTTCCAATGTTTGCTTTCTTCTTAAAACGCTTCTTTTTTCCTGTTTACCTAATTGAGCAATTTTGTTAGAGCTTCACATGAGAATTGACAGGGAAATGATTTTCCAATCAATTTTGGAATTTGAAGGACAAGTCCTTGACGTCAATAGACCCGACCGACATCCGTCTCAAGTTACGACACGATGGTTTTTAAACCGTTTGATCAAAGTTTGTTGACATCGACGTGAACTACATGATTTGTAGTTTGACTTGGGGAGCCTTGACTATCAACAATGTCCATACATATTTTGGGTAGGAAAAGCCTTTTTAACGACCAAAGCTATATAAGTATAATTCTCAGTATATTTCTTTTTCAGCTATCTGTGTTTGGTTAGTCGGAATCTAAAGAGAAAAGACTGAAATGAAGTTTCTAAATATGTGCCCATTAGAAAGTGTTTTTTCAAACTCATTTGGAACCAGAATCCCTTTAAATTGTTAGCTAGAATCTCTAAGAAATGAAAGGAAAATAAAATTTATAAGAAAGTGCTCTTTTACTTTTCCTTCTATCTTTTTCTAACTACCCAAACACCGCCAAAGGAAAACTGCTCCCCTTTCACTCTTCTTTCCCTTACATTGGCCTAGATTGGAAATCGCGCACTCATGTTTGTACCAGGAATGCGATTGGTTCGCTTCTTTCAAAAAATAACTTTTTAACCATTCCATTAAAAAGAAAAAAAATAGAATGGACTTTAATCACATTCTTGGTGCAGGCGCTAATGTCAGATTCCCAATACAGACGATCCTTAGGCACCAAAAATAGGGGAAAAAAATTCTATGCCCAGGTGGGGTATTACCCCCACCTAGTTATTTTCTACCACGTAGACTAGTGGCAGAAAATACTCTAGTTAAGGTGGAAGCCAGTTTAGGGTTAATATGTCTTCAAAGATTTTAGACTGATACGTGATAAAAAATTATTGGGTGGGGTATCACTTCGCTTGGGCATAAAATTTTTTCCCCCAAAAAAATAAAGGGGATGGTAATAGTTTGTCTTGACCATCGAATTGATGTATTTATGACATATCATGGGCTTGTGCTAAATATAAGGCCCACTAAAAAGAACATGGTCCGGGTGACCCGGACCATGTGACTTGCTTGGGTCGCCACGTGTGAGACGTAAAAGTCTTTGATAACTACAATACAACAGATGAGGATTTTCTGTGATCCGGATTACAAGGATCACAAGAGGTTGACACATGTTCACGGTAGGTCCCATTAAAAAAAAGTGACCTACAATTTTTAAAGTCCTAAAAAATTAATGAACGTGGAGACCGCAACGTTAAAGGGACCTGCCTAGAACACATGTCAACCTTCTATAAGGTTCACAAGAGGATCCTGTGATCCAGATCATAGAAGATTCACCTTCCAATACAACACTTTCTAAATTTAGTAGTGGTCCTATGGAAAAGAAAGCAAGATCATTATATGGGACCCAGCACGTGAGATACTTCTTTATTGGCTGGCCCTTCTCATAACCGTGGGACATGGCCGTACTGCATCAATCCCCTCTTTCACCCTTTTGGCCTTAAAAAAAAATCACAAACTTCGAAGCATGTGGTCGGTTTAGGGTGGTGCACCAGGTATTGGGCACGTGGTAAGACCCCGCACCGTTGGGACCGGCTCTTTAGGGTCCTCACATAGCTCCCGTTTATAACGGTCTATTATATATGACCGTTGAAGAATATGGTGATTTAAAACTTCAAAATATTCTCACCCTCTCCTCCCATTATGGGTAGAACCTGAAATCATGGTTTCAAGTATCGGATCGGCCAGGACCGGTCTGATTCTAACCCACGATATAACAATTGTATTGTGAGGCTTTGAATGGGATCGGTTCAACCAATATCGATTTGGACTGGTCTAATGATTGGATCGGTCGATCCAACTGATCTCCATTTTTTTTTAAATTTAAAAAATAAAGGATCCAACCGGTATTGGCTTAGATTGGTCCGATATCGACCGGTATTGCTGTTTCGGCCAATCCAAATTAAAAATAAAAAATAAAAAATTAAAGATCTAACATTTGGATTGGACAAGGATTAGATTCAATATTCGACAATTTGGATTGGGATCAACCCAGATCGGTCCGATCCAGGGATCCCGAGAATAGAGACCCAACCTCAAATAACATTCGTGTTTGAGATTCTCTAGAAAGATTACCTTTACCTCCAAGTAATAACCCTTTTCCAAATCTCTAAAACATTTTTTTAAGAACACAAATATGACATGTGGAATCCTTTATTTATTTCTTCTTCTTCTTCTTCTTCTTCTTATTATTATTATTATTATTATTATTATTATTATTATTATTATTATTATTTATTTTTAGATTTTTACGATTAAGAGGATCCCATTTAAAAGAATCTTTATGCAAAAAAGAAAAAAAAAAGAGTTTAATAATAACATTTATGTGATTGAATAATCCTTTTTAAAATTTTCCACAAACTTTTCTAATAAATTTTCACAAAAAAACTCAAATGACTAAATTCATTTGATAAATATGGGATTTCACAGGTTTGATCTCTTTTGTAGGACCTATCCTAATGCTCTTCATAAATCATAAAAGCTATTTAAATCTGGTATTGGTTATTACAAATGATAAACTCTAATATTTGAATAGCTATGATAAAAGTTTAACACAATTGCACAATGGGAAGTAAAGTTTGAAATGTTTGTCTCAAGATAGTCTAAATTGTCGTACAACTGTTCCATCAAGAGTATTTCTTCTCAGAATTGTTTTTGAGGGATACAATCTCTCTATATTGCTTCTCTAAAAAAGTCGTGTACTTGTCTATCATATGTCATATGTTGTATGTTTTTAGTGCATCCTCTACTATTTATAGGAAAATATCCTCTCTTGACCAGGATATATGTTAATAGTAACCATGCATAGGGAGTTGTTAAGAAATTTACGCATAATTAATGCATAAAAGCAATTTTCAGAAGGAGACTTATGCTGACTCACTTGATCATAAATGACCATTTTCTGTATTGGGTTACCATGAGATTCAAGAGACCATGAACTAGTGCCACGTGTAACATGCATGAACACATAACCAAAGCAATGTAACCATTCTTATTCTCTCAATTCCTAAGAAATGATTTTTCATATTGGAGCACTAATGATCTTTTATATTGGAACTTTGGTAAGAAGTAGAGTTGTCGCTTCATGATCCAAGACGACAAGAGATCTTTGATTAGCCTAACCGTCATTACTACAATAACGATATATGTCGGACAAGGATTTTCTGTGAACTTGGGTTATATGAACCTCACACGAGGTTGACACTTGTTCCCAAATGAGCTTCACTAAGAAAAGGTGATTGACACTTCTAAAACCTTAAGCAAAGAACTAATGGACCTGAAACTAGCTTCTACCTTATCAGGTGACTGCCGTCATTTTTAATGGACCCTCCTAGAACAAATATCAACCTCATATGAGGTTCACACAACCAGGTTCACATATCTTGGTCCATAAATTCTTAGACGTAAATATGTAGGCCACACCATCATCAATACTACATACTAAGACCCATATGGGTTCTTTATCCCGAAACCCTAAACATACTAAGACCCATATGGGTTCTTTATCCCGAAACCCTAAACTTTATCTACTTGGGTCTTTGTTTTTTAAATGCTTATAGATAATAGGTGAAGCTAGGAGATATGGACATTTCAAGGCTACTTTAGTCTTTTCAATCATTATTAATTAGCTAAAATTACGACTTGGGGCCTGGGGGAGACCAAAACGTAAAGCAAGGACCAGTTTGGGGAGTGCTTGTAATAATTAATTACCGCTTTTTGTCACTTAAAAGTTTGGTCTCGAGTGAAAGAGTTAGTCTGGTGCCGATATTTTCTCATCTGTATGGTGGATCGCTTTATCTAAGCCGTCAAATATTTTTATATATAAAATCTCAACCGTTAACAATTGGTTGGTACTATGATGGGGTCGGCACAGCAGTAGAATTCTCCTGAGTGGAATAGCCAATCATAGTGGACCAGCTCAGATATACTTTGAAGCGGCGGTGTGGATCCCAATGGGGACACGAGTAAGAAAGCCAACACCTTCCCTTTTTTTTTTTTTTTGGTAAGCCTACACCTTCCCTTCCATATCTTTCAAACATCTTTCTTCATATCCGACGGCTCGGATTTCATCACAAGACGCGTTCGCTCTGTCCCTATATAGATAGAATCTAGATAGATATCCTCAGCAGCTCAGCTTCACTTCACTTCTCTCTCTTCCTCTTTCCCTCTCTAAGCTGCTCTTTCGACCGGAAAACAAACGGAGAAACCTCACCGGAGAAAATGGCGATTGTGTCTCGGAGCTCAAGTAACTGGATATTCTCTTTGAAAGTTTTTCTGATCTCGACTGGTGTTATATCCATGGCGGTGATTTTGAAGCTTTTTGTTCCGGTGATCTTAGATCTCGCGATCTCTGAAGTTCCTGTGATATGGAGCTGTGTTGTCTCTTGGCTCCAGCCTCCTTATCTCTACGTTGTTATTAACGGCATCATCATCACCATTGCTGCGTCTTCGAAGTTTCAGAAGAAGGTCGATGAGCAACCTGAGACAGTTGTGCCGGTGACGGATAAGATCCCGGTGGATATGCGGTCGGATTTCGCTGTTTCGAGTGGATACGAGTCTGTAATGTTGACAAATGCAGTGGTGGAGCGTCCGGACTTTGTTTACGATGATACTGTCGTGAAGAATCCGGTGGAGAGTCTGCAGACTAGGCAGGGTTATGAGATACTTGATCAGGCGGCTGTTTACGGACAGAACGAAGCTAGGGTTCCAGAGGTGGTGAAGACGGAGATCAGTGCTCCAGTAGTCGAGGACGAGGACGATTTCGTTCTCTCTGGATCGATCTGGACGCCTCCGCTGCGGAGTGATTTGATGGAGATTCCGGCGGAATATTCGATCTCGACGGAGAAACCACCGGCCTCGGCTAGGTTCAGTCACCGGAAAACTGTTAAAACAAGTCCCGAAGGTATCTCTCCTTTCTCTCTCATGTGAATTTTAATGCAGTAATATCTCAACGGTGTGATTTTGGCCTGGGAGATCTAACATGCGCCGGAGCGTCCATGCGCATGTTAGCAGAAAGCTCTTTTCAGCTTTCACTTGAGTCAAATCTTTAACCGTCAGGCGTCAACCTTTCATGGAATCTCAGGCGATGTCGTCAGGAATCCGGCCCCATATGTCGGCCGGACTTCGGTTCTATACATTTTAAAATCACTTTCGAGAATCTCATTAAACATTCAAGAGAAAAAAAAAATTGTCGGTTTCCAAACGCAGCTTTACTGGAAGAACTCCATCAATTCTATAAATTCACCGGAAAATCATCTCCGCCGTCAAAGATTGCCGTGAAACAGAGCAATCGGAGAAACGACGATTAATTAATTGATTTATTTATCTATTTGGGGTCATTTTCAGGTGGAAAGGCTCTCGGAGTAGCGAAATCGAAACGACTGGACACGCTGGAGAACACGTGGAAGATGATTACCGACGGCCGTCCGATGCCGCTGACGAGGCACCTGAAGAAATCCGACACGTGGGAAACTCACGACCGTCATAACAACGTGGTGGACCCACAAGAGCCGCCTTACTCTTCTCATAAGATGAACAAATCAGAGACGTTCAATGATCGTAACAACAATCCGTCACCGTCGTTGCTGACGCCGTCTCCGGGGTCAGGGAAGCTTAGGAAGGAACCGTCACTGAGTCAGGACGAGTTGAACAGGCGAGTCGACGCTTTTATAAGTAAGTTCAATGAGGAAATGAGGTTGCAGAGGCAGGAGTCACTGAATCAGTACAAGGAGATGATCAGTCGTGGAGCCCATTTGAATTAGAAATTCTGGGGCAGGAGAAAATATTAAAAAAATATCTGATCTTTCAACTAAATATATTGCAAGTCTACTTGACTTACCAGGTTTTTTTTTTTCATGTTTTTTTGTCTATTTGTGGGTTCATGTTCTCTATACAGATAGAAATTATAATTTTACAGCAAACATGTCTGTAAAAATGTCCCACAAAAAAAAGGTCTGTAAAAAGGATGATTGAAAGGAAATTAAGGATTGCTATGTAAATTAATCTTGTTGGGATGTTGGATGGAAGGTTATTATGATTCTTAATACTATTAAAACGATGAAGAAAAGAAGTTTCTACTTTGTGAAGCACATCACTATCTTCAATTTTTGGGGGGACATGGTGCCCTACATATTGTGAGGGAATGGTTGTAAAGCTAAGCATGCCCAAAAGAAAAAGGTATTTGAAGGATCCATCAAGGGGGTATGCCCTAATTACTGATGATGCCTCCTGTCTATTGTGAAAATGCCTTTCTATTATACCTTCTTCTTTGTTTTGTCCTACATCTCCTCCTTTGGATCTTAATTAATTTAGTTCTTTTCTCTTGTCAGTTGTAGGTAATGGGAATATATGTATATATATTTGCATCAAATTCGTGCAATCACACCTATATCTGTTTGTGAGAACAAAGGAATTATAGTTTATATTTTGAAATAGATTCGTCCCACGTTGGTAAATTTGTGATTATTAGAACCACACAAGGATAACCATATTTAATCAACCAGATAAATTTATAGTATAGAACTGTAAAACCAAACGAGATCTCTATCTAGAAAGAAGAGATAAAGAGAGTCTCTCTAACCCCTACATAAACTCAATCTCTTTATCCTAAGGATTTAGAGAGGCCCACATCTACGTGGATTAGTCCCACACTTACGTAGGTGTGGAGACACCACGTGGTTAATACCAAAAAAAAGAGAGTCCCACATCGGACCAGATGTATAAACTGCCTACTATGGACATCCCAATAGGAGATTAAGTCGATTTATTCAAGTGGACCAACCGAAGCGACCCATCGATATAGCCAACAGTAACCATTACGAACACCTCTTGTTCAATCTCAACATCTTAGAATGCATTGCTTCTTTGTTGGCCAACACAACACAGAAGAAAAAAAAATTATAAAAAAAAAATACATATATATTTTTTTAAGAGTAATGGAAGAAGACATTTCAGCCATATTCACCCTATGACAAGTGTGATGGCATCAAATCTTTTTCACTAAAGAAGAAAAAAAAATCTTTTAGTTAGTAGAAACTTGAATTAGTCCGATGGTGGTGATTAGGCGGGCTAATTAATCCCACTAAATATGTGGCGCTATTTTAAAAGTGTGTGCATGACTTTCGGGTATAGCCGCACACACTGAATCATTCAAATAAAATTGTTACTGCAAAGCAACCGTCTCTCATGTGCCAGCTGTCAACAGCTATTGTACGGTGGTTAGACTGTTTGATAAAAATGTGATATTGAATCGGTTTAGAGATATCTGACCGTCCTTATCATCAAAAAGGAAACTTCTTGGAAAGTATATCAATTCACTCGAAGGACAGATTTAGGGGTATGTTACTCCTAATGGACTGCTCATATACATGAATTCTCAAATAAAACCTTGAAGTCACATCTACTCATTCTCTAGAACAGACTTCGACTGTTTTTATTACATTACCTTTACGTCTTAAATGTACTTTACTTGAAGAAATATCTTCGAAGAAACTTTTTATGCCTTCTAAACTAAGAAGTCATTCTTGGATCATATCCATAGATTTCGAAGGATCATTTATTATGTTTTGTCTTGAAATGATCATGAAGCAGGTATATTTTCTCTTGCTAAAGCAGATTCGAAGGCAAACTCAAAGGCTAACCACCTCCAGATGGTGAATTTGAAGGAGATATGTTTCTTCCTCCTAAAGTGAATTCAAGGCTAACCACTTTGAGATGATCAATTTGTTAAAGGGCCTGTCACCCTAAAAAAGACTAAGGATTTTGTCTTCCTCGAAGGACACAGATTTGGATTTATCTCATCGAATGCACTCTTTTATGCATCCGAATTACAAACTAGGACTCAAAGTCGCTCGTATTCATTCTTGTGAATTGACTTCGAGTTATATTTTAGATATATTTCACTTCTATAAGCAAATCCTCAGTGGAAAGAGCTTTAGGAGTCGAAGGCATGTCATCTCCAGAAGTATCTCCTGAAGATAGGTTTCCTACGGACTTTGAGAACGTCTTCTCACTTCACTTTGAAGGAATTCATAAAGGAAACATATTTACTTTTGATTTCATTCAAGTAGAAGGCACTCGAATTGGTTACTGTAGTTATGAACCTTAAGAGATTTCAAAATAAACTCTTTTATACAGGGACTATTGATCATGAAAACGGGTTCCCTGATGAGAAACTCAACTTCGAGTCATTTATTTGGGTAATTCGATAATACATTGATCACCTTGTAATTATACAGTTACTTTTTATTTCCTTCGAAGGAAGATAGCTACCAAAAGGAGTTCCTTCGAAATATACGAATTCAGAAGGTATTTATAACATTGAAGTGACTTCTTAAAGTTTGATTGTAAAAGATTTCTCTGAATGGACAGCACGTGATAAAACTTCAGCTACTTATAATATCTGTTGTACGACTTGTCTAAATGAGGGTTTTGTCTTATCTGGATTGATAACAAGAATAGTGACGTTGCTTTTAGATTTATATTGCGTGGAATATGTGTCATTCAATGCATGTTTCTCAAGATGTAAAGTAACTTATTACAAAACAAGTTTTGAAGATTCGTATGTCTCATCCCTCTCTCTGAAAACTACTTAGGCGTGTTGAGAAACACGCGACATTTGAGATATGTTTAATGCATGGGGATATTTACAAGCTCCTCTGTGGACACTTGATTGAGTGCCATTTGTCCCGTTTTGAGAGGCTGAATTCCCTATAAATAGTAGAACATATCCTCCATTAAAACTAGGACTGAAAGTTTAAAATATGAGACTTTAAGAGGTAGAAGACAACAGTAAGTTAAGGCTCTAAGAGAGAAAGGGGATAGTTAGTCATTCGAATTTTCTGAGGTTTTCTTGTTCTGATGCAAAACATAGTCATACACAAAAAGGGTTCTAAGGGGATAGTTACTATGATGCAAAACATAGTCATACACAAAAAGGGTTCATGACATTAATTACCTAAGTGGAGACCAACTGAGGAGTGTGTCTAATTGGTTAGCACATGCTAAAGGTTGGTAGGTTATAGTCATTGCAGGTACTCGACCCTAGACTTTACTTGATCCCATCAATAAACACTAGTAAGCCCAAACCAAAAGACATCCAAACCCTCTCCCAATCTCACACTAGGTTTCTGTCTCTGTGCATTTGAGCTCGATTGTAATGCACTACACTCGATCGCAAAGTTACAGACAGTGACACAAATGTTACTGCCGTCTCCTTTTTCTAGGTTTTTATAACCAAGATTTTCTAACAGGACTTTCTATAGGATTTCTTGATAAATTCCTATCTAAAACAAATCACATTGATCATATGGAAATCATGTTAAAAACCAAATCTTGAGTCTGATACAACTATCATGTAGTTCAGTAAAATTCATGAAATATAGTTAAATCATGAGAATTATAAAACCGAGATGCAGGACTTACCAATCATATGATTCAACCAAATCACAACGAGTAAACATTGAAATCATGAATCCTCGTTAACTAATACATGTAGAATAAATTCTCATGGATTATATCAAAGTTTCTAGAAAAAAAAACCAAGGTTTGATTGTGTAAACCAGAAAAACATATTTCAATCACAAACCAATCTATGCATCATCCATAATGATAGGAAAACAACCGGATAAGCTACTTACATTGATTCGAAATCAAGTAGCAACAAACGAATGGGAATTGTACACTAGTTTACTTCTCCTCTTTCCTTCTTCTCTACAACAACACTAGTTTAGACTTATGCACAAGCTCTCACACTAACAGTCTCTTCTCTCTCTCACACTGATTTCTCTCAGATCTCAGTCACAGTCATAGTTTTAAATTTCGGCGAAATTTCGGTTTCGAATCACCCCTCCAAAACACGAAATCCTTATATTTCAAAATGAATTATTTTGTCCAAAAAAGTGCTTTTTTCGCTGATATTTCAACTAAAATTTCGGAAAATTTCACTTGAAATTGTCACTATTTCGGCTGAAATAAATCAAAACTCTATTTAAATGTCAAAAAAAAAAGGATAAATTACATTTATACCCCCTCGAGTTTAGCATAATATCAACAAGTACCCCTTAAACTTTGGCCATCACAAACACCTCCCCTATAGTTTGAAAGTATATTTT
>JAUPMG010296982.1:0-17111 GCA_031762675.1 Pachysandra terminalis | reverse complement strand
GAAATAGCAGCAAGAGTGAGGGATAATTCCCATCCTAGTGAGTCTATCTTGAGTGAGAAGCCTCCCTCTAAGAGCAAACCAGGCAATGAATCTGGCTTGCTCTTAAAGTTATTGCTTCAGATTTGTATTCTTGGTGTGTTCTTAAGATTTCCTGAGTGATTTGTTAAATGTAGTTTGATTATCATTGTTGTGATGTTTTCCTCATGATTAGAACTTATTTTAGACCTAAATTAAACCATAGATGTTGACCTAGGTGGAGAGGTTTATGAAAACCCTAAGTGATGGGGCGATTTGGGACAAAAACCCCAAAATTGCGCCTGTCGGTGAGTGCGTCAGTGCGCCGACGGCACCTGCAGACGAAAATTGGTACAAAGTGACCCTGTCGGTGGGTAGGTCGGTCTACCAACAACCCGCCAACAATGACTTGTGACTTTAGTGTGTTGGTCGGTCCGCCGACAGCGTCGGTGGATTCGTCGAGGTGTCGACGGACCAGCCGACGGATATTATAAGTGGGTGCTCGGTGGTACCGACGGCACCCACCCAGGAGAGACTTTTGTACTTGGTCGGTGGGTCGTTAGTGGTACCGACGGACCCACCTACGGGATTGTAGGTGAGTGGTCGGTGGAACCGATGACACCCACCAAGGAGACTTTGACTGTTGGTCGGTGGGTTGTCAGTCCACCGACGGGACCCACCGACGAGGAATTAGGATTTGTATTAGACTTTGGTCGGTGGGTCGTCGATCCACCGACGGACCCGCCGACAGTGGATGTTTGAACAGAAATTTGGGAGTTTTTGAGGAAGGGGTTGATACCCGGACTGGCCTATTGTTATGCCGCATTGTTTGAATGTGTTTCATACTATATACGTATGTGATGTGTGATTGTGGTGGATAACATGATCGTGTATGATAACGTTACTTGAATGTGATGAGGTGTATGGAATAGTAGATGAAACTAGAACATTTACTCCTATACATGACCCGTAGTGTATCATGTATGAATAGTTGATGAGTGATTGTGTATGAGAATGATGTGACTATATAGAATGCCATTATTGCACTTCTATCATCAGTTCTTGATTACGTAAATGTTATGACTCGACATAGCTAGTTTGAGTGATGTTCTACCACTTGATGTGATGTTGCATATCGTGTAGTTGCGTGTTAATATCATTCATATAATGGACATGCATGCATGACCAGTCCTTGTGAGGACTTGGACCCCAGACCACCATGGCTCCTTTATGAAGGACTATAGGGTGACATGTGAGGATACTTGGACTTCTGGGTGACGCGCCAAATGAGAGATATGGATCTCTGGTGTCCCCAAAGAGGGGCTTTGATTATTCGAATCTAATATGATTTGAGGGTGAGGGATTTGCAACCCCAAGAGCCCATGAATACTTGTATGTATATTTTATTCACGTATATATATGGATGACGACTGCTTGGTTGTATGTGTGTGATTGATGTACACGGGGAATATCTTGGTGAGCCCCGGAATTCGTTCCCACAATCAAAAGTAGAGGTGAGGCATGACTCCCCATGGGTTGTGACTCCCTAAAACTGTGTTGTACACACAGAATCGGTGAGGTATCCGTAGCCTGAAAGGGGTTGTGTATCCATGATTGTGATACGCGGTGTTACAGTCCGGGATCAAGCGTGAGACATCAAACAACACAGAGTTGATAACATTCATGTGCATTTCACGTGTTTGATGAGGCCATCGTGTTTGGTCTATGTATATGTTCATGTCATTGCATAAAATGAATGAACCCTGCATCAATCATGGCATCCCATGATACTCATGGTTATCTTGATTATTACATTGCACTTGTACATTGCACTTGCTGAGCGCGTAGCTCAAGTCTTTTTGGCTCCTAACATTTCAGGCGTGTACGAGAGGTACAACCAAGACTTCAGCCAGGGTTGCTGAGTTGGACTCCTGAGGCCGCTGCATAGTTAAATCGTTTATGTTATTTTTATTATTTCTGAGTTGTATTTTTTTGTTGTGAGAGAGCTTAAGAGAGTTGTGGGGGAGTAGTTGACTCTTTGAGATTTGATGTATGTTGTAGTATTCAGATTATGGTTGGATGTGAGGCCCATTTCGAGATTTGGTTTCATTTATATATTGATGATGTTAGCTTCCGCTGTGGATCCTATTGTATATATGGATTTTCTCTGAGGCGTTTGTGGTTTTCCACCCGCCTCTTGGTGTGAGTTTGGTTGATCTGAGGGTGAGAGTCAGGCTTGGAATCCTAGAGTTTTGCTCACATGCGTGTGAGTCATGCTTTAGAATTCGGGTCGTGACAGTTTCTCATCCATTGCCTAGTTTTTCACACATCCATATCAACTACACTCGTCCATCTCGAAACCCCGAGATTATTTAGGAAAATAATTGACAAAACAAATTCAAATAGTAGAGACTATCAGTAACAGATATTTTATCTGAAGACTAATAGATCAAGTAGAACTGCCAATATATGATATGAACACCAAAATTTCAAAGTATAGCACATCATCTGAAAGTTTCCTTATTTAACACCAAAAGTAGAAAAGAAACCAAGACAAAAACACACATGAATCCATTTTCGGAGCAGCATCCAGAAATTGAGACACCAACAATGAGACAAAAGTGAAAGCAATACCAATGTGCCCTAACGAATCGCAAGTTCTTCACTCTTCCATACCTGCTCATAGCCTGCATCGAAGAGAACAATATATATACATATAAGCAAAAATCCAAAACCCCATCAAAGAAAAACGAAAACCTACATCAAAACCAAAGCAAACTTTAAATCTTTTCTCTGGAAAACCCCAATAGGGTTGTACCTTTTGCAGCGTTTCTTCAGTAGTTACGTTGGAACGGTCCAACGAACAAAGTACAATAAGGGTTTCCAATAACCTTTGGATCTCCAAATGGGTCATCTGCAAAATCGAGTTTGAGTGAGAAACTCACAAACCGTATTGCAAATAGAAATAATTGATTCCTCGAAAAAAAAAATTATGAAAGCTCTTTGCAGAAGCTTACAGAGGCCAGCAGAGGAACAGAGAAAAGCTCTGTAAACTACGTTGTCGTGAGGGAGAATATCTGTGCCGTCAATGCTTCCCACCTGGATCAGATGGTAGATTCGGCATAAAACACGGAGTTCACGTTGCTTCCTCTCATACTCCTTCGTGTTTCGTCTACTGTTCTTCTCTGGTTTTTATTTAGAGTAATTTATGATTACCTCCCTTCACGTTTCCTTGAACCACATAGACCTCCTCTAAATTTGCTTGAACCACAGAGACCTCCCTTCAGTTTTGAAAAACCCCACTTTCCTCCCTCGTACATTTGTCAATTCCACAAACCTCTATTGAGGTTTGGTATAAGACCCAAATACCTCCCCTATCCTTCTCAAAAGTACAAATACATCCCTCTATTCATGGTTTCAAGGATCAGACCAATTCGCTAAGGATCGGCCGGTCCGTACCAAGATCGGCAAGGACCAGTTCGATTCTAAGCCACGATACAACTATTGTATCGAGTGGATTTTGATCGAACCGGTCCAACCGATACCGATCCGATCCAAGGAAGTTCATGTTCTCTCGATCAGTTCCTTCTCTCTCGAAGGTTAGACATCGATGTTGATCTCTAAGATTTTCAATCCCCTGTCTCTGAAGAACAATCGATCGAACTGCGTTACAATCTCGACAATTCGATCCTGAGAAGAAACCGATTCGACCTTTCAGATTCAAGTCTCCATTCTCTTCCGAATTCTTAAGGTGAACGATGACCTCAGTCCGGATAGATGGAACTCGGTCACAAACGTCGACTGATTCAAATGTCGCAATTTTCAGGTGGACTAAACACTAAGTCCAACAAAATTTTGTTGCAACTCCAACCATACTAATTTCCTTTATGCTTGTTTTGTAGTGTATCTATCCATGTTCACGGATGCTCTGTCTCAAGTATCTTATATGAGACTAAAAATAAAGCATCCGTTTGTATTAAGATATTAAGAAGCTCTACGGTGTCCATACTATGATGATATAAAAAAAAAGGGGGACAAAAGTATGACTCCTTCGTTTCTTTTGATTTCTCCACCAAAACCGCTATCTTTTCCAGAAATCTCATATCCAAAACAATTGCCGTTAACACCTCTTCTTTTTTTTTTTTTTTTGTTGGGCGATCTAACTTTTGGATCGGCCAGTATTGCCGATTGGGATCAGGAACAACTGAGACCGGTCCCATCCAAGATCCAGAGACTTAAAACCCTGACTCTATTATCTCAATTCGGCTATGGACCTCCCCAACACTAATGGAACTTAACGGAAACCATAAATTTGTACATGTTTTAGACTATTTTGCCCTTGTATTTAAACCTTCCACACTACCACCATCTCACCACCACCACCATTACCCTCACCCCACCACTACCACCACCACCCCACCATCACCACCACTTATCACTCCCCATATCTCGATGCCTGAATCCCGAGGTGAGTGGTACGGATCACGAGGTGCGACCTTCGGGTTCCGAACTATGGAACGCAGCTCACAACAATAATCAACAAAATAAAAGTCTAATAATGCTATTATTAAACCAATCAGAGTGCATAAGTAACTATTAAAAATCCAATTACATCAAAAACATGTTAATGGTACAAACTAATTCAACTATTCTACTACATCAAATTGAACTACTAATTAAAAACAAAAAATAAACTAAAAATAGCACTAATCCAAATCTACGTCCAACTAGCAATCCACCTCAACCTGCAACATAAATAGGATGCCTGAGCTTTGAATGCCCAGCAAGAAGTAAGTTATGTCGTCCATCCTCATTGGATTTCATCAGTCCAGAAAACATATAATATCATGAAATCAAAGGCACTCATATAGCAGTAAACATGTTATATTAATCAATTCATATCACAAAAGAATTCCATCATGCCAATCAATACATACGAAAGTACTCCACTATCCAGTGATCAGCCGGTTCACAATCTCCACCAGTTTCCCGGTCCACGATCTTACGGTCAATATGTTTCCACATTTAATCATCCCACGTGTACAACGTGGTTTTGTAGGATTCACAACCTACCAGGCTCAATTCCCAAAACTATTTCGTACATTTAAGGATTAACACTCAGGGAGGCCTTCTACGAGGACGTTTACCCACGTACATTTAGGGATTTAACCCAAGAAGGTCTTCTATCAAAGATGATTGCCCACATCAACAAGTTCCAACTCAAACTGAAGTATCCCAAACAATAGGAATTTTGGCGATAGAATCCATCGAAAACTATCCGTGCACCCATACACACGAATAATCCTCCGGAAACCATCACAAGACTCAATTACAACAGTCAATCGGATCTCCGGTGAAAACACCCTTCGAAAACTTCCTGGGCGCCCATACACCCGAACAATCCTTAGGAAGTCATCACAGGAATCATTTCCTATGCAACATGTATAATAATCATATGCTAGCACAACAACCAAGCGGTCCAATAATCTTCAAAACATGTGTAATTCACAACTCCAAATCAATAGATTCAAATCCTCATGCCAAACAATTCTGGAAATCAATATGTGAGTTTGTCCTTGCTATTCGGTGGACCGAAGCCTACCTAAGGGTCAATTTAGACTAAATATATGGTTATGTCGGTGGAGTAGTCGGTGGACCGAAGAGTCTACCGAACCACTCTGTGTTTTTTTCAGGGGTTTGGTGGAGCACTCGGTGGACAGAAGCCTGCTGAACACCCAATTAAGCCTATATTTCACTTACTGTCGACAGGGTAGTCGATGGACCGACACCTATCGACCGTAGCATGTTCTGGGAAATTTTTGGGTTTGCGAACCCAACCTTTTTAGTATCCGTTTTCCATTCCTATTAATATCAAGGGTCTATAATCATCATAATCACTATAATATACTTAAACAAACATATCAAAATACATATTATCATGGTAATCAATCAAATCACAGATTAATACATACATGCTTATATAAATTCTGAAATCAATCTAACAACCTATCAGATTTGTATTACATGAACAAATGACATGAATTAGCATCGCATAACGACAATACATTAACATGAAAAGCAAGATCGATATGGTTTAATTCACACATGCCCATAATCTCAATATTAAACACATAATTAAGCATTAACGACTTCCAAAATCCAAAGAGAATTATACAGAGATTACAACTTACTAGTTATGCTCGTTTAGATACTGATCTTGATGTGTTCTTCCCTATGCTTCTTCTTCCTCTTCAAACTCAAACCCAACCTCAAGTCCCTCAGATCCTTCTCTCTCTAGTCTCTCAACACAAATCTAAACCCTATAAGTTGCTATATAAGATCTCCTCCTCAACCTTTCTTTTATAGACTTCTCAATCATACCAGCCAATCTCTTCCTCCCTTCTCCCATTCCAATATTAATCCCTCTCTAATTAGTAACTAAAATCTAATGTTGAATTACCAACCTAACCTTAGTAATTACCAACTTAATCCTTCTAGCAGAATCTACTTATTTTAATTAAGTTTTAGTTCAACATAAAGATTCACACGTTCCAAGTTTAATTCCACCTTATGTATCACACAGTGAACTTCTAATTCTAATTAATTTTAATTTATTAATTACACCATACTCTCTCATAATTTTTATAAATTATAATCTATCCCCCAATAATTACAATTTGGTCTCAATGCTATAATTTAATTACAACTTTTAACTAAACTTTTGAATTACTTAGTTATTGTCCCTAATTCGAGGTTAGGGTCACTACACCACCCCCTCCCACCCTCTCACACCAAGTGGTGTGGTGGTGGTGGTGTGGAAGGTTTAAATACAAGAGCAAAATAGTCTAAAACATGTAAAAGTTTATGATTTTCGTTAAGTGCCATTAATGTAGGGGAGGTCCATGTTCGATTGAAAATAGTAGAGGGAATGTATTTGTACTTTTGAGAAGGATAGGGGAGGTATCTAGGTATTATACCAAACCTCAAGGGAGGTTTTTAGAATATGACCTTAATATATAACGTAAAAAATGCCCATTAAATATTTATTATACCCTTTTGATTTGAGAGTAAAAATAAAAAATAAAAAAAACAATTGTCTCTCTTCTTTTTTTTTTTGGTTTCCCAAGGTATCCCCAGGCTTCGCCCAGGACTAGTCCTCCGAGGTACGGTCGGGCGCCGAAGCAGGGACCCGTCCCAACAAGGTTTGCTGTATCCACAAGGACTCGATACCGAGACCACTTGCTTAAGCGACCCGAGCCCTTTCCACTTGGGCCAACCTCCGTTGGTATTGTCTCTCTTCTCCTCTCTTTATCTGTTAGAAAAAAAACTTAACATCGATCGCTTGTCATTGTCGGACCTGCAAAAAAAAAATTCTCCAAAATAGGTGCATGATGGAACTGCAAAAATGAAGGATTTGGGTCACGGCTACTTCACTGGATATGGTCTTAATCTATCCATAGAGGAAATCCAAAGTTGCCATTGAATTCACATTGGCCCCAGAAAGTGAATGCATCCCAGGAGTGTCCCCATTGAGTGGACCATCTTGTCAAAGCTGGTTCACAATTGTACCATGGATGGGAAGCTCCAAGGTAGCAAAGATGATCATTATCTCATTGTTAGAAAACCCTGTTGTAAGATCAGATACAGGGAAGCTTAGATTCCCTTGTTGTAGCTTGGTAGAGTAACTGGTTATAGGTGAGGTGTAAGCCGTAATGGTTCCATCGGAACGTTGAAAAATTACAAGAACCTACGAGTCGATCAGTCCTTTCGAAGTGAGGTTGATTGCCCAAGAAACCCACCTTGGCGATGATAAGATTCCAGTGCGTCTGTAGGCTATATGAGTGTATTGGAAAAAGGGGTGTAAGTCCAATGGAGGGAAGAATTTAAGACAGGAAGATAATGGCAAGAGGTGAAGACTATAACGGATGAAGGCATAGCTTGCACAAGGGGTTTGAGCAAATGAGGTGAAAGACAGTAAAATCTTCATCAAAAGAGAGAAGAACAAGATAGATATTGGTGAGAACTTGGCTAGGAGACTTGAGAGTTGGGAGATATTGAAGAAAACCAACTTGAGGGATTCGTAGTTTGCAGGAAGAAACCGATGGAAGTCTTGAAGTTGATTAACTTGGTGTAGGATTTCGTTTAGCGGAACAGATTTGCTACACGACTACACATATTTAGTTTCTCTCCGACTCTTTCTTCTTATCAGTTTCCAATTTCTGTTACAAGTATTAATGATATTTTCGTTCCTCTACGATTCTTCTTATCGGTTCCAAAGTCTCTCAAAAATAATAACATCAGCATTATTGGAAGTCAAATAAAAGGCCAAATTTCCATTACTTGAATAATCAATATCCAATTTGAACAACCTACCAGAAATATATCATCTACCATATAAAACTGGCTCTAAAGAAATGAAAACACAATTTCTACTAAAAATAACAGAAAAATCAAGTCTGAGTAACTCTACTATTGATATGAGACTGACGAATAGCGGGGTACATAGAGTACAACATGAAGCATCAATGCGCGGGTCTCTCACGTCTTCAGCAGATACGTGCCAACTCCTAGAACATTCACGCTGGTATTGGTCCGCATGCATACTTTCTGACTCTTAGTTGGTATTCGTCTGTAGTCCACAAACCCATATTTATCTCTGGTTATATGTCTGCACGCTCTGGAATCTGCAATCTAATCAGGACTAGAATGAGTAAACAAGACATCAGTGCAAACCATGCAACACAAGCTAGAGGTTGGGTTAGTTCATACTTATTTTTGCTCAGTGCAATTATGAGCGAAGTGTCTGAACTTGTTGCAGTTGTAGCATATCACTTTGGATATGTCTTTTTTTTCTCCATGCTTCCCTTTAGTGCGCCTGGTACATGTGCCTACCTTAGGCACTTTCTAAGTTGTTTCCGTTGTTGGGACATCTTACCCTTGCACTTGTATCTAGACCTGGATGTCTTGTGCTTTACTGGTGCGATTAAGCGTGTAGTGATGTTAGACCTTGCGATTTGACGCTCTGCCTCAAGTTTAAGACGATGCGCCAAATCAGTGAACATTTAAATATTCTCATTATGCGTCGTAGTGAGCTTCATGTGCTCTCATGAATCAGGTAGTGATCTCATAACAGTGAGAATATACAGCTCATCAGTCAAGATGTTCCTAGCAGCTTTCAGATCACATATCATAGACAACGTCTTCCTGAGAGTTTTAACCATACTGACGTTGGGAGCCATCTTGTAGGTCTCAAATTTTATCATCAATGCATGCAATCAGGTATCTGAGGTACCAACGAACGCAAGTTTTAGTGCGTTCCACATTTATTATGCAATATAGGCCTCAAATTTGCCAATAAGATCATTGTGCATGCTACTCAGTATAGTAAAGTGCACACAGCGATCCTTCTTGGCCCAAGCCTGATTGGCCTCCATATCTCTACGGTGCTGGGCAATGGTCCCTCCTCATGATAGGCTAGGATTTGTGTTAAAGTCTTAAGAACCTCAGACTTACAGGAGATATTGGATTTTCCTATGCTAGACGACATAGTTCTTATTATCCAATTTCTCCCATTTATTCAGGTAAGCTCTTATACTCTTAGAAGCCATATTACTACAATTAAAATTACACATTTAATTAATATCTCATGTACACACACATAATTGATTTTGCATCATTATCTATGATCAAACAATAATATTTATCCCTTATTTATCATATAAAAAATACACCAGACCAGGCTAATACATAATCATCACCAATACAATAAAAAATTAATACAACTTTTAATCCATAATATGTAAAATCCAACTAAGAAATTAGACAATCGCTACATGTTATTCAGATATACACAAGAAATTAATTAATTCAATCATGCCCCAGTACTCTAACAAATCATATAAAAGGGGCACAAAGTTAATTAAATAAATAAAATAAAATTTCGGTTGGTCTATCGACTAACCGAGACCTCTTCGGCTCTATATCCCTAATTGTAAATTTTATGGGTTCCTTGGTTAACTGAGGGGTTCCTTCGGTTAATCGAGGAGGGCTTCAGTTGGTCCGAAAACTAATCGAAGGCTCTTTGGTCACAAAAACAAAAAAATTGTTCTGTTGGGTCTGCTTGGTTAACCAAGACACTGTTTTGGTTAACCGAGCACCCCTTCGTTTGATCGAGAATCCCCTTCGATTAATCGAAGGCTAGCTCGGCTAGTCTTTTGTTGAGTAAAGGACTGCTTTGGTTAACCGAGCATCCCAGTTCGGCTAACCGAAGCCTACAGAATATGGGTTTCTGCAAATCCGATTTTAATTTGATTTAAACGTACCCTTATTATCTCGATCCATCATTATTTTGGTGTTGAAAAGGAATAATAAACACCCTAAACCAATGATGATCACATTGTATGGTTTCACAAACGATCCTTTAACGATCATTGATGTTTATCTGTAAAAACGACAACTATGTTGATTCTAAAAAAGGTTTCTTGACATACCTCAATCCAACGAAGACGAATCAACGATGACTCTGATACCAATTGTTAGTACCATAGTAAAATATGTCACTCCCTTGGTTTGTCAACTTCATGACTTAGTCCATGTTGAAGGAGCCAAGCATCATAGTAAGATCAAGTGAAGAAAGCTCAAGATATGGAAGGCCAAGCATCATGAAGAACATCAATGTGCCAACCTATTCTCAGGTAAAGCAGACCCTTGGATACTCTATAACGCTGTCTTAAAAGACGTTAGTAAATAGGTAAAAGAATTGTGTTTTATAGGCCTTGAATCCACTATTTATAGTGGATTCTACTATTTCTTCGGTTAGCAGAAGACATTGCTTCAGTTAACAGAAGTGCACCTTGGTTTGTGCTTGGGTTAACCGAAGTGCACCTTGGTTGGTGCTTCGGTTAACCCCAGGCCTTGTGCACTGAGGTGCTTACAACGCCTAAGGGCTCGATCAAACGAAGATTTTCTTTGGTTGACCAAAGAGCCTTCGGTTAGACCTTCTACTAAACGAAGGTGCCTTTGTCACAAAAATAGCAAGCCTGTTTTCACAAGCTTCTGTGTGACCAGCCTTCGGTCGATCGAAGCTTTGCTTATGTTAACCGAAGTTCAAGGATCTTGCCTTTTCTAAAAGGAAAATAGATCCATTGGGGCAGTTCAACTAGCCAATGGGGATCTTTGGTTAACCGAAGAATTAGCTGTTGGAAAACTCTTCTATAAATAGAAAGCTTTTCCAATGCTAGTTGAAGAGGGATTTTGGTGAGACTTGAGAGTGACATTCATCAGACATTTTAGGCTCCCAAAAACACTTCTACAATTCCTATAAACCTTCATAAGAAGATCATTAAGCATTCAAGTGCTCACTAATGGAGCTGTATTGTAAATCCTCATACATCTAGGATTTTGATTGAACCCATAGGCAAACCCCAAAGACTTTCTAGGGTAGGACTTTCCTATACCTTGGTTGAGCACAAAATTGGCACATCAACAAGTCCAAGAAGCAAAGCTAAGGAGTCCAAAGCTTGAAGAGAAGATTCTAGCATCAAGAACACTACATAGGCAAATACATCTTCAAAGAGGTCAGTTGTTCATTTACGTCTTTATTTGTAAAACAAATGTATATGGTGGATGCAGGACTTAGTGACCAAACCACCTTAACAAAAGCTAAGGAAGGTTTCTCAATTTCCTAAGGATAAAATTGAGTGGTTTCTAGGTGAACCAATGTATTCAACCTATTGAATACCTTCTATAGTGAATACCAGGGACTAGGGGTGCAATTCGGTTCGGTTTGGTTCGGATTGAGCTCAACCCAAGACCAAACTGAAATGTAATAACACTAACCCTAAACTGAACCAAACTGAATTCCAAACCGAATTGAAAAACCCAAAACCAAACCAAATTAAATTAAAATAACTGAAACCCAAACCGAATTAGTGTTTCGGTTTGTTTCGGTTCGGTTTGGCGAAGGGGTTTGCAACGGGCTGGGCCACTAAATATAATTATACTTATTCTGAACCAAGCCCAGCTCGACCTTCGGGCTTTAAATATTTTCCCAAGCCGGCCCATGCTTTTAATTTAAGCCTGTGCCCACCAATACTGAATATTTATTATTATTTTAAAAATAATAAAATAATAAGTTGGTTGTACGAGTATTGATTATATAGTCTACGAGTATTGACTTCTACTTATAGGGGTATCGATTGGAGGATGCCCAACCGATGTGGGATTGATTGTATATGGGATTGATTGTATCGTCAGAGTATGAGTGTTCTAGTTCCAAGAGGGTCTTCATGGTGGCCCAAGAACTAGATATGGTGGTCCTCTCACAATACTTTTTGCTTTTATTTTTTTTTTTAAACATTATAGACAAAACTTTTTTCCTTTTTTTTATTTATTTTTTTGTTTTTGTGAAATGTTGCAGACAAGCTACAATGCAATGTGTGCAGATATAATTTTTTATTTGATAGTGGCCACATGGAAAACACTCAATTCGATTCAATTCGGTTTGGGTTTTGGTTTAACCAAAGACACAATCCAAAACGAACCAAACTAATTCGGTTTGGCTTTTTCTAAATCATAACCGAACCAAACTAATTTGGTTTGGCTTTTTCTAAATCATAACCGAACCATATGTTTACAATTCCTACCCAAACCGAACCAAAGTCGGTTTGGGTCGGTTCAGTTTAAATCGAACTGAGTTGCACCCCTACCATGTACCAAGGGGTTGGTGCTCTCGGGAGTGGACGTAGGTCGTTGGACCGAACCACTATAAATTGTGTGTCTCTTGTCTCTATTACTTTAATTCCTTATTTGATTAATTAGAGAAAAGTATGCTATATTGGTTTAACTTTGACATGCAATGCACTATAATTTGTTTGTGATTTAAATTGGTATATCTTAGCAAACAAACACTTGGGAAAAATAATCCCTCATAGCAATAAGAAATTTTAAAGAGTCCTAATCACCCCCTCTCTAGGATATCACCATAGCTTGCAACTCATGTTTGCACACTTGGGTGCGCATTTTCACCAATGAAGACAAAAAGCGAACTGAATCACGTTCCTCTTTTGCACACAAACTCGAATTTTCAGCGGAAGATCTCTATCGAATCAGATGTCATCCCACGGGGATATATGTGATTACTAGAACCATACTCAAAATAACCAAGAGCTATCGTATGGAACCCTAGAGCAAATCAGATCTCTCTATATAAGGAAGAAGAGAAGAGATGAGAGAGAGAGAGAGAGAGAGAGAGAGAGAGAGAATTCCTCAAATTTGTATCTCAAGTATGAAGTATATTGAAAAGAGGAGTCTTCTAAATATAGAAGACTTAACTCCTAAAATTTGTATCTCAAGTATGAAGTATATTGAAAAGAGGAATCTTCTAAATATAGAAGACTTAACTCCTAGATAGACTTAACCTCCTTGTCCCTTACGTGTTAGGAGGGATTCCCACATACAGCTAGCTATACAAGCTGCCTAATGTGGACGTCCCTAGTGGGTACCCAGATCGGTCCATTCTAATGGGCCAACCGGGTCGACCCAATCGTTATATCCAATAATATCAATGTTAAAATTAGTTTTTACTCGATTCACCCGCTGACTTGGAATCGCTTTGTAGTAGCTTATCTCACAGCAGAAAGGATCGTGGCAACTTCTCATGACCTTTTATGCTCTTGAAATTTCATAGGTACAGTGGATACAGAGATCCTTGGTGCTATAAATGGTAAAACTCTATCCTTAAAAACCGAAGTTGTATGTAAAATGGAGCCACCATATAAATTTTATTAATTTATAAAATTTGGGAAACCAAAATGATAAGTCAATTTTGAATTGATGTTTACAAGGCATTTATGGTCTACTTAATGGTAAGATTTTGATTATGCTTAGGGCTGTAAACGAGCCGAGCCGAGCTTTGCCCAATGCAGTTCGGAATCTGCTCAAGCTTGGAAAAAAAGTTTCGGGTTCAGGCTCGCTAATTTTTTAAGGTTCAGGCTTGCCTCGCAAAAGCTCAGCGCAGCTTATAAAAGTTCAACTCATGTTTACGAAAGTCATTAATTTTGTACTTAAATCAAATACCAATGACTAAGAATTTGACTTAAACTCAGCTTGTGTTTAAACGAGTCATTAATTTTGTATTTAAATCAAATACCTAACCGAGTATTTGACTTAAACACGATTCGTGTTTACACGAGTCATTACTTTTGTATTTAAATCAAATACCAATAACTAAGCATTTTACTTAAACATGGCTCGTGTTTACACGAGTCATTAATTTTGTATTTAATGATTAATATATAATAACTATGATACATAAATTTATATATATCATATATGACCGAGCCGAGCTTTATTCGAACCGAGCCTACCCAAAGCTTGGCTCAAGCTCGTTAAACTAAAGAGCCTGGTTTTAGGCTCAATCTCGGCTCGCGAGCCTCAATATTGAGCCGAGCCCGAATCTGAACCGAGCTAGCTCGGCTGTTGATACACCTAATTATGCTTGTGCGAAGGTGTTAGGCACCCACATGCACCCGGTTTGAAATAGTCTCTATTAAACTAGGAAATCATAATTAAGGTGGTTGTTTTAAATTAAATGTGAAGTCCCTAAACTCGTATTTTGAAGAGAAAATACATAAGCAGTAAGATATATTCGGATCATCAAAGACTTGAACCCATAATTATATCATAAAGTGAGGGGATGTATATATACGTATAAATTATAATTCATGTATAAAAATATTTCAATTTTTTTTTTTATGTTCAACCACATATACTAGAGGAAGGACATAATGCAAAAATATTTCAATTTAACCTTATATCAATCTAATTTAGCATTTTTTTAGAATACAACTCATTTATTTTTATATTTTCATAAAAACCCTCAAAATAGTGCAAAAACAAACCCACACACTTTTTACACTTTTACTCTAATTTAACTTTTTTTTAAAATAAAAATCATTTATTTTTATTTTTCATAAAAATCCCAAAAATATTACAAGAAAACCGCATATGTAGGGATTAAAGTGTAATTAGTTAACAAATAGAGACTAAATGAAAAAATTTAGTAATAGCTAGTTTGTTGCCTTTGACTCATTGTGATTGGTGGGTGTACTATAGATAATCTAGAGTGCATCACACACAATCATAATCTCAAAGTTTAATCAACGGCTGAGATTTCATCAGAACAAGTGAATTAAATTAAATGCTAGATTTAAAAGACAAAGATTCTAGTCTAATTAGAAAAGTAGATAAGACAATGATTGAGTTTTACTAGAAGTAGTAATCTCCAACCTAAGGTGAGGATTAAACTAACTAAATCTAAGGGTTGGGAGTAGAAACAAAATCCTAAACTAAGAACACTTCCAGACTAAATATGACACTCATTAAAAACTATAAGAACACCACCTTGGTCGTTCATAACATAATCTAAAGTAAGAAGTTGAATTCATGGAGCTGGAGCCAAGGGAGAACAAGTTCAAAACTTGAACTAAGGTGAAGAAGAAGAAGACCTAACATTTACTCTTTATTTATTTATTTTATTTGGATCAAGGTGAGATGCAATATTCATTGAATATGACATAGCACGTTAATTCAAATTGAAGAACAAGTTATTTTAACTAAAACTTAAATTTTTAAGCATGATCATCCTAGCAAAGGTAAGTTAATGATTTGTTTGATATTTTGATTTGGTTTGGTTCGAATTTTGATTTTAATAGTAGTGTTAGTTGAAAGTTTTGGCTAAAAAGGACTTAAATTATAAATTTCGTGTGGTTTGCAGGTTTCTGGGCAAACTGGCAGACTATCGGTGTGACGATTAGCCTACCGGTTTACCCAGAGGGCATCCGGCGGACCAACCGATGTACCAGTTAGCCAGCCGGATCTCTCACAAGGTACGTGAGGCCTTGTTTAGCCTGCCGGTGGCCAACCAGTTTGCCGGTTAGCCTACCGGGACCATAGTGACCCTGTGTGTTGAAAACTGACCTTTTGTTTAGAATGTCAGTGGCTAATCGGTGTGCCGGTTAGCCTACTGGTGAGTCTTAGTGACTGTGTGACCATAATCAGCCCCTGTTTAGACTGCCGGTGTGCCGGTTAGCCTGCCAGTCAATCAATGCCCTGTTTGGTTAGCCTGTCAGACAGAACCGGTGTGCTGGTTAGGTTGTCGGAACTGTCCAGACAACTAGCTTGGATCTGTTTGATGGATTTTGTGTGATGGATTGGTTTCCAAATTAAGTTGATTTAATTATATGATGTTTGTGATGATTTTATGACATAATTGGATGGCTTAATTGATTGATTGATAATTTTACATGTTTTATCATAATTACTCATGATTTGACTTGATTTGAATACCATGAAGCATATACCATGATTTATAATCTCATATTGATTATTTAGAATTATTTCACCATTGTACACATAATATAGGCATAGTTAGTGTGCACATACACTACACGTGCACAGCATAAGCCTGATTGTATCATTGACCATATTGCTGGTCATATGCTTGACTATACCATCAGATCTTCACATCAGTTGAAGGTTATGATTTAATTGAGTGTTATTGTGATTTGAACATCATGATATAGTGAGGAAGTCCCGGATGGACTGATTTCATAGGTTGAGGGATTTGCTACCCCAATATACCACTTTATTTTCATCTCGATAGCATATTTTACATAACGGTTACCGAGTGAAATTCTGTTGGCATTCGGTTAGTGTATGGCTCACTGAGGTTTGTTCATATTTTTGACGCCTTGGTTATATTCCCGTGATAAAAAATAAGTGGGAGAATTGTGCCCTCTTGGTCGAAGCCCCTTAAAACTATGATGCGCATGTGGAATATCTTACTTAAGAATGGCATTTTATTTTTCCGCTGTGATTTCCTTAGTTGTTTTGGATATAATAGACTTAGTTTTTATTTGATTATTTTCAGTAAATGAAATTTCTTTAAGTTTTATTATTTTGTATTGTTTGGCTCTATATTGATTAACACTCCCGATGTTGTCATGCCCCAATCTTCGAGTACCCGAATCCCTAGGTGGGATGGCACGAATCTCGAGTTGCGACCTTCGGGATCCATTTCTGGACCGCGGATCGAC
>JAUPMG010296973.1:0-17111 GCA_031762675.1 Pachysandra terminalis | reverse complement strand
GTCAATATGGTTGCAAACATATTGAATTAAATTACTTGAAAAATAGGTAGGAATTAGATTGTATACATGTATATATTTTAAATATGTATATGTATATATTTAAATGCTAATAATAAACATAAATAAATAAAATTTATATATATATATATATATATGTTTAAATAAATCATTATAATTTTTATACATCACAAATTAGATATAATCACCTAAAGATTAAGCTGGATCTGTTTTTCGGAAGAACTAAAAAAATTTAAGCTTCGGACCAGATTCAGACTCGGTGACCAGTTGAGAGTTGTTGCTCAACTAATTAATTATAGGAATATATTTGGAGTGTAATTTTGTGATATTATTGCTTGAAATACTTTTCTTATAATTAACAAAATTTAAACAATTCATAAAATATTATTGTCCCCACCGGTAGCCTAACCAGCGGCCTAACCGGCACGCCGACAGCAATCGGTATCGGGCTGTGAGCCTGCCGGTTGGCTATAAAAAACCCTTTTTCTCACTTATTTCGATTCTAACTCTTACCCAATCCTAGAAACAACCTCCAAGTGATTTTCCAAGCTTCCTAGAGATCATCCAACCATCCTTGATCATTAAATCTTGTGGTAAGTTCTTTAACCTAGATTTCCATTTCTAGATTTGAAGATTCTCTAGTCTCTTCTTCTAGGTTTCTTTTTACCTTTGAAATCTGTCAAATTGTGTTTCTCCTCTAAACCTAGAACCATGGTTAGATCTAAGAGAACACATAGATCTCTACAACCTGAAAGTTCTAGATCTACTAGAGTAACTTGGGCTTCTTCCTCAAGGAGACTACCATCTCCCGAACCCCAGGAAGAAGAAGATTACATGCCACAAATAGAAGAAGAAATAGAAGAAGAAGTAGAAGAAGAAGTAGAAGCGGAAGAACCTGATCCAGAGGATTATCATACTGATAACCCTAACATTCCTAGTATGTATAAGAATAGGGCAATCCTTTTGGAGAGACAGACTATCCCCAACCATGTAGCTGCGTACCGAGTGGTCGAGACCTTACATCCATTAGCTTGGGTGCCCATTTCATCTTGGGCAGGAAAGGCTTATCCATCCTTGGCCCAAGAGATGTATGATTTCATTACTAGGTATGACACTAACTCTATGACCATTACCTTTACTATTGCTGACCAAATCTATGTTCTAGGGCCTTCAATTGGTTTTCTAGAATTTTGAAAGTCCCTATGAACAACAACTTCACAATTCTTCCAGTCTTGAACCCTGCAGGTAAACCAGTGATCAATTAGATCTTATGTGGAAAGGATGTCCCGTCCAATAAATATAAGTCTCTTACTGCCACGGGACTCCTTCCTACATACCGCATTCTCCATAAAATCTTTCTTAGGAATGTCTACCCCAGGCAAGGAAACCAGACTGAGATTAGTACCACCATGATCTAGATCATGTACTTAGTAGCTACTAGTCAGTTGCTTTGTCTCCCATCCATCATCATCCACCATATCATTAGGTATGTGAAGAGTACGAAGCGAGGACCTTAGCCTTTCCCCTGCCTGATGTGTGAGCTAGCGAGGAAATGGATGATAGCATTACCTCACAGAGACCATGCCGTCACCATTCTACCTCTGACTCATCGACATCTGAGCCTCATGAACCTGAAAGAGATGCTCTGGGAAGTTTCAGAAAGACTTTTTGAGCAACCAGACTTTCCTCAGAAGCAGCCACCTCCACAGCCATCTACTCCAGTTCATCTCTGATGATCTACATCAGCCGGACCTAGCATGAGTGTTCCTCCACTACCACAGCATTATTCCAGGAAGAACAAGAGTGTAGAGTCTAGGTTGATGGCTTTAGAGAGGGCTAGTCTTGATTCTCGGATGGATATCACTTCAGAATTCATGAAGACCCGTACCGAGCTGAGGAAGAACAGAGAGGATATGTCTAAGCTCCAAAAGAGCGTGGACAAGACTCTCCACTATGTTATGAGGCTCTTCGACTGCGGGAGATCAACTGATGCTATTCCACCTACTGCCATTCCTCCTATAGAAGTTTCATCACCATCACCATCATCTTCAACACCATCAGCAGCCTTTTGATTGATGTTTTCTTTAGTGGTTATTTCTAGTTCTTGTTGTTGTTTTGTTGTAGTTCCTTACAGTTGTTTTTAGAGTTTCATTGTAGCCTAACGGTATTTGCTTCTCTTTTCTATGTAACTGTTGTTTCAGTTACACTCTGTACTTTTTCCTTTCCAGTTTGTAAGTTCTTCCTTTTGAGCCATGAAATTTCCACCTTTCCTTCCTTTTGCTTCCATTGAGACTTGTAAGACATAATTAAGTAGAAGTAAGTTAAACATCCATTTAAATAACCAACACACTTATATTAAGCAATTACTTACTCTAAAACCCACTAACATAAATCTTTGACCTTAATTGTCACACCCCTGACCCAGTAGCACAAATCCCTAGGTTGGAAGGCACTGATCACGAGATGAGACCTTCGGGATCCATTTCTGGACCGCGGATTGCCATACCATTACCAAGATTTCAAGATGAAATAAAACAATTAACTTTATTCATCCACAGAGTGCGGAAGCAAAACAAATAATTACAGCGGAATTCAAAATAAACATTGGCACTCAGCTGGGCCATTTATTACATTCTCAACATAAACGACATAAAGTAAAGTGGTTCTGCTAAACAAGTAAGGAAAAACATAATGACATAATCTAGCTCGATGCTCACATCACCAGTCTCTAAATCATCCTGCAACATAACACGTTGCAGTGAGCTTGGAATGCTCATATAAGTACCGCTACGGTCTTCCTTAGTCACATTGTTAGATTCCAACATAAAATAGAGATAAAAGCAATAATATAAGAAAACGCGATATGCAGTTCAATTATGAGATGATAATGTTATGAATGTCATTCACATGATCTAAATGTTATGCTCTAACAATAAATGCAATGATATAATATGCAATGCCTATGTTGTCTTGGTTCAGTTAAGTGTCCCTCAAAACTTCCAAGAGTAACCAAATATTCTGGAAACCATCACCAGGAGTAGCTGGATGCCCCCCTCTTCGTTTATAAAGGGAGCTACCCATGGTACGAAGAACACCATATGCTATATTAATGAGTGCACAATACTACTACTATGAAATCGGCCTCTAATTTACACTCCCCTACTCCAACCACACATGCGAGACATACCCGGCGTAGAGTAGCTATACTTCGTACTGGGTTAACCACATGCAATGGAGTCTCTAGCATACAAGGTTCTAATCCTAACTCCTTAAATCCTAATGTTCTTATGCATAAGTTTACAATACAACAATCAGCAGTCAACCTAAATTTGATTTTTATGTTTTCTCCATCATAACCTCTGGTTTCTCTGTGATTATAGTTCTAAGTTTTCATGTCATCCTTACTCTGTTTACAGAACCTTAGGCTCTGATACCAATCTGTCACGCCCCCGACCCGGTAGCACAAATCCCTAGGTGGGAAGGCACTGATCTTGAGATGAGACATTCGGGATCCATTTTTGGACCGCGGATTGTCATACCATTACCAAGATTTCAAGATGAAATAAAAGAATTAACTTTATTCATCAACATAGTGTGGAAGCAAGACAAATAATTACAGAGGAATTCAAAATTAAACATTGGCACTCAGCTAGGCCATTTATTACATTCTCAACATAAACAACAGAAAGTAAAGTGGTTCTGCTAAACAAGTAAGGAAAAGCATAATGACATAATCCATCTCGATGCTCACATCACCAGTCTCTAAATCATCCTGCAACATAACACGTTGCAGTGAGCTTGGAATGCTCATATAAGTACCACTACGGTCTTCCTCAGTCACATTGTTAGATTCCAACATAAAATAGAGAAAAGCAATAATATAAGAAAACGCGATGTGCAGTTCATTTATGAGATGATAATGATGTGAATGTCATTCACATGATCTAAATGTTATGCTCAAACAATGAATGCAATGATATACTATGCAATGCCTATGTTGTCTTGGTTCAGTTAAGTGTCCCTCAAAACTTCCAAGAGTAACCAAATTTCGGGAAACCATCACCAGGAGCAGCCGGATTCCCCCCTCTTCGTTTATAAAGGGAGCTACCCATGGTACGAAGAACACCATATGCTGTATTAATGAGTGCACAACACTCATGGTCCAGCTAAACCATATAGGGTCACAATACCCTACAACTGATTTGGTTGGACTTTCAACCACTGGTCTAGTCAACTAACCCGCCCACATGGGGACCTTCTATTTCTCCCGCCTCCTAGTACACTTAACAACCAAGCTAACATAGTATGTCATGCATTATTACGTAATAGGATCTTAGTGATAGGATCCAAGGAACCGCTATCCACGCACCCATAGACGTCGAGAATCCCTTTGGAACCATCACCGACATCCTCCCATCGATTAAACAAAATCAGGTCGGCTCTAACACTTAGGATTACATTTTCCAAGGCATTACAATCTCAACTCCAATTCAATGAGTTCACGTTATAGGCTAGTTGGCAAGATTTGGGAGCAGTCACATAGTAAACACGTAATCATCTACAAGTAGGCTCAGAGTCAACAACAAGTAGGTACCATTTGGCACAAGGCCATCACTTAGACCTCATTAGATCACAAGGACTCAATTAGCTCGATCAAACTTCCACACTACCTAAACTGGGTCAAGTCAGACTAATAAATCATACTAGTGTCTAATCGGGTCAAGTTAGACTAATTAGGTCAAGTCTAGTGTCTAACCGGGTCAAGTTAGACTAATTAGGTCAAGTCTAGTGTCCAACCAGGTCAAGTCAAACTAAACACTGTTTGTCTGGGTAGGACAGCGCTCGATCCCATGACATGCACTCGATCCCATGCGATTGATCGCGGGTCTATGCGCTCGTTCACACCATTAATGCTTCCCACATTAATATACCTCGCATTAAATGCGCACTCAATCCCACTGATAAGGGCTCGATCGCATCTTTGGTGCGCTCGATCGCGTTCATATGCGTTCGAGCGTCTGTGTCACGACACAAACTTAAGGAAATTCTAATTAAAACCCTTATGTTCGAACCGCAGCTCTCACCCCAATCAGAATTGGCAATCAATATCTAACCATAATCAACAGAAATTTTACTAAACTTCAAAAGAATCTAATTTAATTAGAAATATTCAAAAGAATAACCTCTTTATTACATTCAAAACAAATAGAAAATCTAACAAAACAAGACCTAATTCTAATAATTTATTAGTTGGACTTAAGTAAAACCCAATAGGATTAAGCCCAACTAAAACTGAAGCCCAATTACCTTAATTAAATAACTAATGTTTGTCCTAATTAAATAATAAATAATTAAAGTCAAGTTACAATACAACTAGGACTTTAGACTAAGGATAGAACCACCTCTAATATGCCTAATATGATTAAAAGACTTCAAACCAATAGTTAGGATTAATTAAACTAATATAATGGCTAAGATTAAAAGACAAAGAACCTAATCTAATTAGGATAGGACAAGATAAGAGAAGACATTAACTCACACTAGAATTAGAACACCTCGCATCTAAAGGCTGTAAATTAACCAATCTAATCTAAGGGCTAGGATTAAAAACATAATCCTAAACTAACTTTCACTCTAAAAAAACTAGGAGACAAGATTAAAACCTATATAAACACTGGTTTGGTCATCCAAATCGTTAATCATAAATCCGGGTTAAAAGCTGGAGCTGGAAAGGTGACGAAGAATAGTTCAGACTTGAACTGAGAAGAAGAAGAGGAAGATCCGATAAGCTAGAGCACTGTATATAATTTGGATTACTTTATACTTTTGATTTTGATTAGGTGATATGCCATATTCTTTGAATATGACATAGCACAACCTTCAAATCATTGTTTTTTTACTATTACGTAAGAACTCAATCTGGAAAACTGTACAGACCTAATCGACTGAGTACCGGACCAATGCATGTATTTTAAATTTTTTTTGAGATTTCGCTGTTTGTTAGGAATCCAACAAAACAAGTTTGAGGTGATTCTGATGAGTATTGACCACGTTATGACCAAAATACCGACTGTATGTCAAATCTGGAAAACCCAGAAAACCCCCAACCGGCGTGCCAAGATCCTTCCGGGATCTCGCCGGAAGGAACTAATTTAACTGAGATAAGTTATGATTCTGAGATCATACTATGGTGAGGAAGTCCCGGATGAACTGATTATTTGGTTGAGGGATTTGGCCATCTCAATATACCCCATTGTACTTTCATCTCGATATTGTACCATGTAATGTATGTAACGAATGCCCAGTGAAATTCTATTAGTAAATCAGCTAATGTATGGATCACAGAGGTTTTGATCACGTTAGTGACCCTTAGGATGTTCCCTATGATTGAAAATAGTAGAGGCGATTGCAACCTCAAGGTTAAAGCTCCTAGAAACTATGATGCGCACATAGAATAGTCCAGTTATCACATTGCCATATATTGGGGGATGATTTCTTTACGGTGGACCATTCTTGGATATTTGACTCAGATCTGGTGCGGAACATACACTAATAGAATACCAATCAGCAAGCATGTTGCATAGCATATGATTTTGCATGGATCGCACTTGGTGATCAACCCTTTCTTTTTATTTCTGCATTAGCATGCAGTGCATTCATTAAAAACTTAACCAGCATTTATATTGCATTGCATTGACTATCGTATGATCATATTTGATTGCATATTATCTGATTTTTTGTTTATGTGGTATCATTGGATAGTGGCCTTGACCCTATTCTAACTAAAAGTGTACATTAATTGATTTACTTACTGGGCTAACTGTAGCTGACGCATTTGCGCAATTTCAGGAGAACAAGATGAGTCATACCCTTATTGTGAACCCTGCTGGAACATCGAGTTATTTCTACTAAGAGTTTTCTATCGGTTTATTTCTTAGATTAGCTATGATGTATAGGGTTAGGGATTTGATTTAAACTTGGAAATAGATGTAATTATTATCCTTTCCGCTGCTATTTCAATTGAGTGCTTTGGATGTAATAACTTAGTATTAGTTTTTAATTAATTTTAGTAAAGTATATTCCTCTAAAGTTTCATTGATTCATACGGTTTGGCTCTTATTACTTTCCACTCCCATAAGGATATGGGGTGAGAGTCGCGGTTTGAATCCAAGGGATTCCCACATGAATTTCCTTTAGGTTTGGGTCGTGACAAAAGTGGAATCAGAGCTTAAGTTTCCTGTGAATTTAAGTTTTTTGGTCCTGATAGCAAAAGTGGTATCAGAGCCTAAGTTTTCAAGTATTAAATCAGATTCCAAAAGTTTTTGTTTGCCAAAATTTTTAACGTTTTTAAGGTGTTGATATTTAAAAAAATTTTGTTTGCTGAATTGTTATTAATGGCATTAGCTGTTAACTCAAGTGTGGGCAGATTTCTTTTTTCTCAAAGAGATTGCTGCTCATCATCTTACAGCTGGAAACTTCAAGATATTCCCTGGAGAGATTGATGATCTCGTAATGATTTCAATGTAAGTCTCTATAACTTTTCTGGTTTAGATGTCGAATTTCGAGGACGAAATTGTCTTAAGGAGGGTAGAATGTAATAACCTGAACTTTTATAAGGATTCATTCGTATTTAATTTGAAATATAGGGATAATTTGAAATTAGAGTAATTTTGTTTACATGTTTGACTTTGACTGTTTGTGAATGGTGGGTTGCACGATGGGAAACTAAAGTGTTTCACACACAATCATAACCCTTTAAGTTATAATGTGTAACTAATATTTGTGGGGACATTTAAATCATAATTTAAAGGACTAATAATTATTATAACATAGAGTAATTAATAAATCTAAACTATAGGTTATAAATAATTATCATTTAAGCTTAAATATAAAACTGGTTTATTGGATTAAACTAAAACTAACCAAGCAGGACCTAGTTCTAATAATTTATTAGTTGGACTTAAGTAAAACCCAATAGGATTAAAGCCTAGCTACAACTTAAGCCCAATTAACACAATTAAATAACAAATTTTTGTCCTAATTAAATAATAAATAATTAAAGTCAAGTTATAATATAACTAGGACTTTAGACTAAGGATAGAACCCCTCTAATACTCATAATATGATTAAAAGACTTAAAACCAATGGTTAGGATTAATTAGACAAATCTAATGGCTAAGATTAAAAGACAAAGAACCTAATCTAATTAGAAAAAGACAAGATAAGAGAAAACATTAACTCATGATAGAATTAGAACACTTCGCATCTAAAGGCTGTAAATTATCCAATCTAATCTAAGGGCTAGGATTAGAAACATAATCCTAAACTAACTTTAACTCTAGAAAAACTAGGAGACATGATTAAAAGCTATATAAACACTGGTTTGGTTGTCCAAATCATTAACCATAAATCCGGGTTGAAAGCTAGAGCTGGAAAGGTGAGGAAGAACAGTTCATACATGAACTAAGAAGAAGAAGAGGATGATCCAACGAGCTGGGGCACTGTAAGTAATTTTGATTATTTTATACTTTTGATTTGGATTCAGTGATATGCCATATTCTCTGAATATGACATAACACAACCTTCAAATCATTGTTTTCATACTATTAAATAAGAACCGAATCTGGAAAACTGTACAGACCTAATCGACTGAGTCCCAGACCTTTGTATATATTTTATATTTTTTTTAGATTCCCCTGTTCGTTTGGAATCCAACAAAACATGTTTGAGGTGATTCCTATGAGTATTGACCAAGTCACGACCAAAATACCGACTTTATGTCAAATCTGAAAAATCGAGAAAACCTCCACCGGCGTACCAGAATCCCACCGGGATCTTGTCGGAATTTCCCCTGAAGCCTTAATTTAAACACTGTTTAGCCTACGGGTGGCCAACCGGTGTGCCGGTTAGCCCGCTGGTAGGACCACTTTTGTATTTTATGAGTTTAAACCCCTTCATAGGCTGTCGGTAGCCAACTGGTGTGCCAGTTAGGCTGCCGGACAGCCCATGTTTGCTTGACGTATGTGTTTTATGCCATATATTGGAGTCCTGACTATTAGTTATTGATTTCATATTGATTATCATGATTTTCTGACACGGATTGATGGTTGATTTAATTGATTGAAAATTATATGTGTTGACCATATTTTATACATGATTCAACTTATTTTGGATGCCATGATGATGTATACCATATGTTAAACCTACACATTATATTTTTAGTCTTATTACACAATTGTACACAAATTGTATGCTTAGTTAATGTGCACAATCACTACATATGCACAGCATAGCCAAATTGAATTAATGACCATATTCTGGTCATGTGCTTGACCATATCATCAGACTTTCACTTCGGTGGAAGGTTTTGATTTAACTGAGATTATATATGATTCTGAGATCATACTATGGTGAGGAAGTCCCAGATGGACTGATTATTTGGTTAAGGGATTTGGCCCTCCCAATATACCCCATTGTATTTTCTTCTCGATAGCGTACCATGTAACGTACGTAACGGATGCCGAGTGAAATTCTGTTAGTAGATCGGCTAATGTATGGATCACAGATTTTGTGATCACATTAGTTACCCTTGGGATATTCCCTTTGATTGAAAATAACAGAGGCGATTGTGACCTCTAGGTAGAAGCTCTTAGACACTATGGTGCGAACATAAAATAGTCCAGTTATCACCTTGCCATATATTGGGGGATGATTTCATTACGATTGAACATTCTTTGATATTGGACTCATATCTGGTGTTGAACATATACTATTCGAATGCCAAACAGTATGCATGTTGCACAACATATGTTTTTGCATGGATCACACTTGGTGATCAACCCTTTCTTTTTATTTCTGCATGAACATGCATTGAATTCATTAATAATTGAACCACCATTCACATTGCATTGCATTGACAATCATATGATCATACTTGATTGCATATTATCTGCTATTTTATTTATGTTGTATCATTGGATAATGGCCTTGACCCTATTCCAATTAAAAGTGTACACTAATTGATTTACTTACTGGGCTACGTGTAGTTGACGCATTTGCGCAATTTTAGGAGAATAAGATGAGTCATACCCTTATTGTGAACATTGCTGGAACGTCGAGTGATTTCTACTTAGAGTTTTCAATCGGTTTTATCAGTTCATTTCTTATACTAGATATGACGTATAGGGTTAGGGATTTGATTTAAACTAGGAAATACATGTAATTATTTTCCTTTCCGCTGCTATTTCAATTAAGTGTTTTGGATGTAATAGCTTAGTATTAGTTTTTGATTAATTTCAGTAAAGTATACTCTTTAAAGTTTCATTGACTCATACGGTTTGGCTCTTATTACTTTCCACTCCCATAAGTATATGGGGTGAGAGTCGCGTTTTGAATGTAAGGGATTCCCACGTGAATTTCCTTTAGGTTTGGGTCGTGACAAAAGTGTCATTAGAGCTAAAGTTTCGTGTGAATTTAAGTTTTCTGGCCCTGATACCAAAATTGGTATCAGAACCTAAGTTTTCAAGTTTTAAATCAGATTCCAAAAGTTTTTGTTTGCTGAAAATTTTAATGTTTTCAAAGTGTTGATATTTAAAAGTTTTCTGTGTGCTGAATTGTTATTACTGACATTGGTTGTTAACTTAAGTGTGGGCATATTTCTTTCTTCTTAAACAAATTGCTGCTCATCATCTTAAGGCTTGAAACTTCAAGATATTCCCCGTAGTGATTAATAATCAGGTAATGATTTCAGGGTAAGTCTCAATAACTTTTCTGGTTAAGATGTCGAATTTCAAGGATGAAATTGTCTTAAGGAGGGTAGAATGTAATAACCTGAACTTTTATAGGGACTAATTCATAATTAATTTGAAATAGAGGGGTAATTTGAAATTTTAGTACTTTAGTTTACATGTTTAACTTTGATTGTTTGTGATTGGTGGGATGCACAATGGGAAACTAAAGTGCTTCAAACACAATCCTAACGCATTAAGTTATATTGTGTAACTAATATATGTAGGGACATTTAAATCATAATTTAAAGGACTAATAATTTTTATAACCTAGAGTAATTATTAAATCTAAACTATAGGTTATAAAAAAATATCATTGAAGCCTAAATAGAAAACTGGTTTAATGGATCAAACTATAACTAACCAAACATGACCTAGTTCTAATAATTTATTAGTTGGACTTAAGTAAGACCCAATAGGATTAAATCCCACCAAAAACGAAAGCCCAATTAACTTAATTCAATAACTAATTTTCGTTCTAATTAAATAATAAATAATTAAAGTGATGTTTTAATACAACTAGGACTTTAGACTACGGATAGAACTGCCTCTAATATTCCTAATATGATTAAAAGACTTTAAACCAATGGTTTGGATTAATAAGACTAATCTCTTGGCTAAGATTAAAAGACAAAGAACCTAATCTACTTAGGATAAGACTAGATAATATCACACTAGAATTAGAACACCTCTCACCTAAAGGCTATAAATTAACCAATCTAATCTTAGGGCTAAGATTAGAAACATAATCCTGAACTAACTTTAACTCTAAAACAACTAGGAGACAAGATTAGAAGCTATATTAACACTGGTTTGGTCGTCCAAATCATTAATCATAAATCCAGGGGCAAAGTTGGTGCTTGAAAGGTGAGGAAGAACATATCAGACTTGAACTGAGAAGAAGACGAGTAAGATCCGACGAGCTAGAGCATTGTAAGTAATTTTGATTACTTTATACTTTTGATTTGGATTAGGTGATATGCCATATTCTCTAAATATGACATAGCACAACCTTCAAATCATTGTTTGTATACTATTATATAAAAACTGAATCTAGAAAACTGTACACACCTAATCGACTGAGTCCCAGACCTATGTGTATATTTTATATTATTTATTTTATACTTTTTTAAGATTTCCCTGTTCATTAAGAATCCTGAATAACAAGTTTGAGGTGATTCCGATGAGTATTGACCAAGTTATGACCAAAATACCGACTGTGTGTCAAATCTAAAAAACCCAGAAAACCCCCAACCGGCGTAACGGAATCCTATCAGGATCTCGCCGAAATTTCCACTGAAGCATTAATTTAAACATGGTTTAGGCTACTGGTGGCCAACTGGTGTGCCGGTCAGCACGCCGGTAGGACCACTGTCTGCATTTTATGAGTTTAAGCTCCTTCCTAAGCTGCCGGTAGCCAACTGGTGTGCCGGACAGCCCATGTTTGCTTGCCTTATGTGTTTTATGCGAAATATTGGATTCCAGATTGTTTGTTATTGATTTCATATTGATTATCATGATTTTCTGATACAACTTGGTGGTTAATTTAATTGATTGGAAATTATTTGTGTTGACCATATTTTATACACGATTCAACTTATTTTGGATGCCATGATGATGTATGCCATATGTTAAACCTCCAAATTATATTTTTAGTCTTTTTACACAATTGTACACAAATTGTACGTTTAGTTAATGTGTACAATCACTACACATGAACAACATACCCTAATAGCATTAATGACCATATTCATGTCATGTGCTTGACCATACCATCAGACATTCACATCGGTGGATGGTCTTGATTTAACTGAGCTTGGCTATGATTCTTATATCATACTATGGTGAGGAAGTCCCGGATGGACTGATTATTTGGTTGAGGGATTTGGCCATCCCAATAAGCCCCATTGTATTTTCATCTCGATAGCGTACCATGTAATGTACGTTACGGATGACCAGTGAAATTTTGTTAGTAGATCGACTAATGTATGGAAAATAAAGGTTTTGATCACGTTAGTGACCCTTGGGTATTCCCAATGATTGAAAATAACTGAAGCGATTGTGACCTCTAGGTCAAAGCTCCTAGAAACTATGATGAGCACATAGAATAGTCGAGTTATCACATTGCCATATATTAGGGGATGATTTCATTACGATGGAACATTCTTGGATATTGGACTCAGATCTGGTGTGGAACATACAATAATCGAGTGCCAAACATCATGCATGTTGAACAACATATGCTTTTGCATGCAACACACTTGGTGATCAACCCTTTCTTTTTATTTCTGCATGAGCATGCAATGTATTCAATAATAACTGAACCAGCATTCATATTGCATTACATTGATTATCATATGATCATTATTGATTGCATATTATCTGATGTTTTGTTGATTTTGTACCATTGGATAGTGGCCCTAACCCTATTTCAATTAAAAGTGTACACTAATTGATTTGCTTACTGGGCTAAGTGTAGCTGACGCCTTTGCGCAATTTCAGGAGGACAAGATGAGTCATACCCTTATTGTGAACATTGCTGGAATGTGTAATAATTTCTACTTAGAGTTTACTATTAGTTTTAACGGTTTTTTTCTTAGATTATATACGATGCATAGGGTTAGGGATTTGATTTAAACTTGAAAGTAGATGTAATTATTTTCCTTTCCGCTGCTATTTCAATTAAGTGCTTAGAATGTCATAACTTAGTATTAGTTTTTGATTAATTTCAGTAAAGTATATTCTTTTAGAGTTTAATTGATTCATATGGTTTGGCCATTTTTACTTTCCACTCCCATAGGGATATGGGGTGAGAGTTGCGGTTTGAATCTAAGGGATTCCCACGACAATTTCCTTTAGGTTTGGGTTGTGACAAAGTGGTATCAGAGCTTAAGTTTTCTGTGTAATGTGTAACTAATATATGAAGGGACATTTAAGTCATAATTTAAAGGAATAATAATTTTTATAACCTAGAGTAATTATTAAATTTAAACTATAGGTTATAAACAAATATCAATTAAGCTTAAGTAGAAAAATGGTTTAATGGCTCAAACTGAAATTAACCAAACAGGACCTTGCTCTAATAATTTCTTAGTTGGACTTAAGTAAAACCCAATAGGCCAAACTAAAACTTAAGCCCAATTAACTTAATTAAATAACTAATTTTCATCCTAATTAAATAATAAATAATTAAAGTGAAGTTATAATACAACTAGGACTTTAAACTAAGGATAGAACCATATCTAATATTCCTACTATGATCAAAAGACTTAAAACCAATGGTTTGGATTAATTAGACTAATCTCATGGCTAAGATTAAAAGACAAAGAAGTTAATCTAATTAGGATAAGACTATATAAGAGAAGACATTAAATCACACTAGAACTAGAACACCTCTCATCTAAAGGCTGTAAATTAACCAATCTAATCTAAGGGCTAGGATTATAAACATAATCCTGAACTAACTTTAACTGTAAAACAACTAGAAGACAAGATTAAAATCTATATAAACACTGGTTTGGTCGTCCAAATCTTTAATGATAAATCCAGGTTGAAAGTGGGAGCTGGAAAGGTGAGGAAGAACAGTTCAGACTTGAACTGAGAAGAAGAAGAGGAAGATCCGACGAGGTAGAGCATTGTAAGTAATTTCGATTACTTTACACTTTTGATTTGGATTAGGTGATAGACCATATTCTCTGAATATGACATTGAATAACATTCAAATCATTGTTTTTATACTATTACATAAGAACTGAATCTAGAAAACTGTACACACCTAATCGACTAAGTCCAAGACCTAGGTAAATATTTTATATTATTTATTTTATACTTTTTTTTAGATTTCTCTGTTCGTTAGGAATCAAAAAAAGCATGTTTGAGGTGATTCTGATTAGTATTGACCATGTTATGACCAAAATACCGACTGTATGTCAAAATTAAAAAACCGAAAAAACCCCCAACCGGTGTTACGGATTCCTATCGGGATCTCGCAAGAAGTTCCACTGAAGCCTTAATATAAGCACGGTTTAGCTTACCGATGGCCAACCGGTGTGCCACTCAGCCCACCGGTAGGATCGCTCTCTACATTTTATGAGTTTAAGCCCCTTCCTAGGCTGCCAGTAGCCAACCAGCGTGCCGGTTTGGCCGCCGGACAGCCTTTGTTTGCTTGACGTATGTGTTTTATGCCATATATCGGATTCCTGACTGTTTGTTATTGATTTCATATCGATTAACATGATTTTTGGACACGAATTGACAGTTAATTTAATTGATTGGAAATTATATGTGTTGACCATATTTTGTACATGATTCAACTTATTTTGGATGCCATGATGATGTATGCCATATGTTAAACCTCCAGATTATATTTTTAGTCTTATTACACAACTGTACACAAATTGTATGTTTGGTTAATGTGTACAATCACTACACATGCACAACATAGCCTAATTGCATTAATGACCATATTTTGGCCATGTGCTTGACCATACCATCAGACATTCACATCGGTAGAAGGTACTGATTTAGCTGAGCTTAGCAATGACTCTGAGATTATACTATGGTGAGGAAGTCTCGGATGGACTGATTATTTGGTTGAAAGATTTGGCCATCCCAATATACCCCATTGTATTTTCATCTCGATAGCGTACCATGCAATGTAGGTAAGGGATGCCGAGTGAAATTCTGTTAGTAGATTGACCAATGTATGAAGCACAGAGGATATGATCACGATAGTGACTCTTGGGATATTCCCTATGATTGAAAATAACAGAGGTGATTGCGACCTCTAGGTCGAAGCTCCTAGAAACAATGATGCGCACATAGAATATTCCAGTTAACACATTGCCATATATTGGGGGATGATTTCATTACGATAAAACATTCTCAGATATTGGACTCAGATATGGTGTGGAATATACATTAATCGAATGGCAAACAGGATGCATGTTGCAGAGTATATGTTTTTACATGGAACACACTTGGGGATCTACCATTTCTTTTTATTTCTGCAATTGCATGCATTGCATTCATTAAAAACTGAACCATCATTCATATTGCATTGCATTGAGTATCATATGATCATTATTGATTGCATATTATCTGCTATTTTGTTTGTGTTGTACCGTTGGATAGTGGCCTTGACCATATTCCAATTAAAAGTGTACATTAATTGATTTGTTTACTGGGCTAAGTATAGCTGATGGATTTGCGCAATTTCCGGAGAACAGGATGAGTCATACCCTTATTGTGAACATTGCTGGAACCTGTAGTGATTTCTACTTAGAGTTTTCGTTCAGTTTTATCGGTTAATTTCTTAAATTATATATGATGCATAGGGTTAGGGATTTGATTTAAACTTTGAAATAGATGTAATTATTTTCCTTTTCGCTTCGATTTCGATTAAGTGATTTGGATGCAATAACTTAGTATTAGTTTTTGATAAATTTCGGTAAAGTATATTCCTTTAAAGTTTCATTGATTCATATGGTTTGGCTCTTATTACTTTCGACTCCCATAGAGATATGGGGCGAGAGTCGTGGTATGAAACTAAGGGATTCCCAAGTGAATTTCCTTTATGTTTGGGTTGTGACAAAGTAGTATCAGAGCTTAAGTTTCCTATAAATTTAAGTTTTCTAGCCCTGATACCAAAAGTGGTATTAGAGCCTAAGTTTTCAAGTTTTAAATTAGATTCCAAAAGTTTTTGTTTTCCAAAATTTTAAAAATTTCAAGGTGTTGATATTTAAATTTTTTTTGTGTGCTGAATTGTTATTACTGACATTGGTTGCTAAATTAAGTGTGGGAAGATTTCTTTCTTCTTAAACTGATTGCTGATCATCATCTTTTGGATGGAAACTTCAAGATATTCTCCAGAGAGATTGATAATCAGGTAATGATTTCAAGGTAAGTCTCTTTAACTTTTCGGGTTAGAATGTCGAATTTCTAGACGAAATTTTCATAAGGTGGGTAGAATGTAATAACCTGATCTTTTATAGGGAGTAATTCATAATTAATGTGAAATATAGGGGTAATTTGAAATTTTAGTAATTTAGTTTACAAGTTTGACTTTGACTGTTTGTGATTGGTGGGTTGCATGATGGAGAACTAAAGTGCTTCACACACAATCATATCCCATTAAGTTATAATCTGTAACTAATATATGTAGGGAAATTTAAATCATAATTTAAAGGACTAATAATTATTATAACCTAAAGTAATTAATAAATCTAGACTATAGGTTATAAACAAATATCATTTAAGCTTAAATAGAAATCTGGTTTAATGGATTAAACTAAAACTAACCAAACA